>DWMG01000379.1:0-20377 GCA_018244855.1 Elbella merops
CCTACCGATTTGCGTCATAACATCTCCCGATCTCGTGTCGCCGGCAATAACTGTCCGGCTAACCGTTGCTGGCCGCGTATTTACGAGTGCGCGTCTGACGCTTTATGATTATGTCCTGATGTTGATTGAATGGTCATGGTCACCCTTCTGTGAGAGGTTTTTGTGTTAGAGTATATATGTATATTGCGTACAGAATGTCGACGCTTCTAGTGTAAATGCTTATCTACCCTGTGTTCTTTTCAGTACATCTGTTATCATAGAAACAGTATAGATAGCGTAATGGTGCCTTGCGCTTGAATTTACATTTTGCTCTCTATAAAAATGAAAACCAATGTCTGCCAATTGATAACCTATAGTAACGAAACTGGCGATGTCACCACAGTTATATCGGTGCTTAGAAAGCGCACAAAAATTGTTATCTTTCCATTATTAAAAAATATATATTTATTAACTTTTGTTTTTGTGTTTTTCTTTAAAAAGCAACACTAGCCGCCATGGATCTACATAGTTCGCTTATAAACTTTTAAAACGTACAAACTAGATATTTAATTTCTAAGAAAAAAAACTTTGTTGTGTGAAGTACTGATAACTTTGAGAGATTCAAAGAAAGTGGGGTTCTGGCTTATATACAAGTACTCTTTGCTTTTAGAATTCCGTGTGGTAGATATATTATTCTCTGTTAATAACAATATGTACGACCGTTTCTGTTTATTTTTAGTCGAAACGTAGTTAAACGATAATTTGGACAGACACATTAATAACGTATGATAGCGTAATTTTTTTTTATACATTTAGCCTGGCACACAGACGGTCACCTGATGCTAAGTGTCACCATTATCTTGGACACCCGAGGAAGGGCCAATGCGTTGCCGGCTTTGAAGGACAGCTCTCTTTGCGCTTTTCTTGAAAAACCCCATGTTAAAGTGCTCTGGGATAACCTCAGATGGAATCTCATTCCATTTATCCTTTGCTGCTTTAAATTAACAGGTTTCAGCTTTCTACTTCGACATCTCAGCTTCAAGTCCTAACACGCGTCTTTTCTAACGAGTGTAGTCCACGCCACGCCACGCGTATTTGAGTAGAGACCCGTGTCCAACAGTGGACCAACAAGAAGGTTAAGAAAGAAATTCACTTTAAATTAATGATCCCTTTCGTAGCCCAAATACAAATGTACAATATATATGTAATGTTTCAGTATGTCCATGAATGCATACGATCCTAATAGAATTATCATTGTTGTTATATTATCACATAGGTTGCTTACGACCTAGGTAGAGACCACCGAGCGCAGAGGTAGAAACCATAACAGAATTCCATACTTAACGAGTCATTTTGATTATGAGCTAAGGTACATTCAGTTTATTTCGTTTTATTATGATTATGTCCAACAATAAAAAAATATTTCTTTACAGCGTTCACTAATTTTATTCGCCCCTTATGTCGCAAATAATGGCAAAAAAAGCGCTTATAACAAAAAAGAAACCATTTAAGCAGAGGAACTCTATTTTTCAGCAAGAAAACACGTTCCGCGGCGTATGACGGAGAGTACGACCAATTCCTTACTATAATATCGTCCTTTTTGTGCTTTCACAAGGAAATGTATGCGACGACGAAGAAATACAACTATCGCTTAAACAAATGTGCTAAAAAGACAAACGTTTTGTTGGCGCTGCCGCCCGGGGACGTATGATAATAGCGGGCGCCCTTACTAAGGTGTTATGTCAATTATATTGAAACGCGACTTTCGAATCGAGTTACAGTTGTGGAAATGTCAAATTAACGTCTGTCTACGTGTTCTTGTGAGATGTGCACTTGTGTTTACCGTTTTGTATAAATATGATGTACATTTTCATTGTATGTAACGAGCCTTTACGTCATTTCGATCTTTCTCATATTTGTATTTGAATATACGAATTTCGCGTTCTAGACGTAAGGTGACTTATATTATTATCGAGCTACTTTTGGGTTTTACACAAATTGATTAAGACAAAATGTTTAATATTTCACTGACTTACAACGTTTTAAATCCTGATCACAAAAATAATATCACACATGCAAGCAACATTGCATAAATAAGTACAGGACTTCTTTAATTCCTCAGTTGATAATTAAACTCACTTCTCGCAGTGAAAGCTAACATTACATGAAATAATAACAGAATGCTAGTGACTTGATTATAATTATATTTAAAATATATATTTATTCTTCGTCATTATCATCGTTATTGCCAGGCCAACGTACATTAATTCAACAATATTATTTTCGTTACAGAAAATCGCCCGCTGACTCACCACAGCCAATGGTAGAGACGTTTTCATTCGCCCAAGTTGTCTCTGGGGAATATTTAGAGAATAAACTTCATACATCCTACTCTAGTTTATGTCGCAGAATCCGTTGCAGTTTGTGCAAGTTCCTTAATATCTCGGATAGGTACAAATGGAAATAAGCGGGGATGCACTTTCCGAGCAGTTCAACTGTCTTGTACGAGCGAAGGTGGATAGTGTCTAGGTGATATTGTTTTGTTAGGAAAATTGCTAATCTTGTTACGTTCTCGCTTAAATGTTGTGATGTGACAGCCTGTATTACAGTAATTTTGTTGTAGAGTTTCAATGTGTTTTAATGATTAATTATTGCAATTATAAATTATTGCAATCGAGAATAAATTAATTATAAATTATTACGATCATTAAAACATATAATATTAATATATTATTTATTATCTGTACTCCCTCTACGGTTTACTTTCCATCTTTTGTATCTTATTTTAATTATAGATACATATGTTTAAGCTAGATTATTCAGGTTACGGGGTAGATAGAGAGCACAGAGTGCCAACTGTTTAAGGCTTGCAGATCTAATAATAGATAATAATTATTTTAAATATAGTACACCTAAATCTGCCGTCATATGACATCGAAAAATACAAGATTAAAATTGTTATATCAGTAACATAAAGAAGAAAATCTGATAAATATAGACCTATTTTGTTCAATGACTGCTTTGGATAATGGCTTTTCTAATCTCACATATCGACAGTGTTATATAGCATCTACTATTGGGATAACAAAAAAAATCTGCATACAACTTACTTCAAGTTACCGCAAGACTGGAATAAGCAAATTGATTTCAGCTATTCTGAGCTATATTTTCTATAGAGTCAGTCTAGTTACGTCATCTGTATCCAATAGGTCGTATTAAATTCTATACTCTTTAAATCCGCTTTGCTTACTTAACAGAGCAGTAATTAAATCTTGATAATTATGGCAAACTTTCTACTAAGCTCTACATTGAAGGGTTAAGTCTTTTGGAAGTTGATCAAAGACGAAATTGTTCCTTATTGAGACCAAAACTTTCATTATATCTGCATTGAAATTCATTATAATATCTTCTGTTACTATGGTTGTAACATATATTTATATTACTCTCTGTAATCGTTTTTGGCTAGCATGTTTCTTTTTATATATTCATTGTCAGAACGAAACACGACATTTGAATAATATTGCTGAAAATGTGACAAGGTACTTCGGGACTGTTTGCAAATATTAGTTTAATTTTGCATAGACTATAATATATAATACGTTATTAAAGAATGTACATTGAACAGTTACTTTGAAACCCATTAAGGTGTATAGTATAGTGTAAGGTGTATAGTGTGGTTTATATCTAACAAACTGTATTTTAAGTGGCACGAATGATTCGTACCAAATTAAGTTTGAAAATCCCTGGGTCTGGATTAGGACCGACCCGGACATCTTATACCGATACTAAACTACCAAGGCGATATAAGAAACTATTGTCAACGACTTTTGTAGACAAACATCAATTACCACAGAATGTGCTACCTATAGCACCGTACCGTGCAAGACCGTAGTCTTGAAGTTTTCACCATCAGGTTTTTATTGTCCCAAACAACAAAGCATTTCCGTTGCTATTGCAAACGGTAAAAGAAACTCTTTAGTAAGTTTCGTACATATTTGGTTTTAGTTTTGTTTCAGAAACAGTACAGCGTTGCAACTTCTCAAACGCTATCCAATTCCATTTACACATACTCGTACATTACACATTCACAAAGCTTACCCATGTCAGAACCCACAATCCCACCTTCGCGTGCTCAATGCTCATTTATAAACATCGAAATTCGAATACATTTTATTGCATCAAATACATTGCGCATTTCGTACAGAACTACTATTTCAGTTTCCTTGGAAACAATAAATGGAAAGAGTCCTCCATTACTTGTTACTTGTGTTATGATGTAGTATCGGCATGTTCCCTTTAGCCTTTTCATTGAAGCCAGCATTTTCAAGTGTAAGGGGCGTCGAGGCGTCAAAACCAATCTCGCTTTGGCCAACACTTGTGGTCCTTTGTTCGATTTGGTCTTTTCCATGACGTAACTGAAGTGGGTTTGTTGTGGACAAAGGTCTGCTAGATCTTGATCTAGTGATTTGGTGCGGAAAATCGAATGTCGAATAATTCAGGAGAATAAATTATTTTTTAGTTGCCATAAAAGTATGTTACGGCGAAATTTTACACAATATATAAATAACATCTAGATCTTTATACATGACTTAATGTCAAATAATTTGATGCGACTTTTGATTTTGATTATTTGGTAATTGGCAGCATCTAGCACCAGTTTAAGTTGTAAGTAACACTCTTTTCGTTAATTATACTGATTACCTCAAATAGGTAAAGACCTAATATAATCCGTGTAATATTAGATATTATGCTCTATTGTACCGTACACTATATTCAACATAAGATAAGGGATGGTGTCGGCATTCAACGTAATTTTGAGAAACATTTGAGTCGAAATTAAATATGTCATTAAGCTTAGCAAATACTATAAATCCATTATAAATATTATACAAGCCAAGATTAATGTTACCTTCTACGTCAAATTCGCTACAAGTGCTTTTTAAATAATAACGAATGAAAGGCTATTGAGAATTTTTCAGGTTTTTATCATATAAATCGAAGCTCTGGTCACCAGCAAACTAGTTGCAAATGATTTTTCGTCATTAACACCGAATAGCAAAACAGGACGACTAGCATGTGCCAGCGAAGTTCTCACTCAATTAATCAACAGAAGTCTACGATAATCCGAAACTAATTAAAACACGCATGCTCCATGGTCCTGGACAGGGTGGATCCCTGGGGAGCGAGTCCCTATCAAAATAATTACTCGGAAGACGGGATTATCCACAACCCTTTGGCGTCAATTAATTTGATGCGATTTTTGATTTTGATTCTCTCCTAATTGGCAGCATCTAACAACGGTTTAAGTTATACATAAAATCCTTTTCGTTAATTGTTAGGATTATCCTAAATTGTTAACAACCTAATATAATTGACATTATATTAGGTCTGTCCACCAGTTCTTGTTTTGTTAGACAAACTACAGCTTTACTCATTCTAATTTTAATTAAATTTTAAAAGGAAATTTATATCCAAGACGGGAATTATGAAATGGAATAAAATGATGATGATGTTAGTATTGTACACACAGTTTTCTGAAGAGTTTGAGAGCCCCTCAAAGACGTAGCAACAATGAATTTACAACACTGTGCATATGACCACACAGTTCCATCCAAGTCCGTTTTGTATCACCCTCACTGATTTATATTCTAAGCACGTTACACTAAAAATTCCCACATTCCCGTATCCTGAATCAATGCCACTTCCGGAGAGTGGCGTCTGTGCTCAGCGTTTGAATTTGCATACAATTATAATCGCCACCATGAATCAATTGAGAAGGGGATGGGCAGTGGCAAGCACTTACTTGAAGGTATATTGAAATATGATCGAATTTCTCGAGTGGATAATAGTCTTTATAGTTCAAACATATGCATAAGAATATAAAATCTAGCAAACCGTAGAATGCATTCCGTTCAGAAGTGACAATCCACAATTACTATTAAGAACTGAACAAAGAAAGTTTCATCTGATAGACATATTGGATTAGATATTAGTGACTCTGATGGTCTTTGATTGTCTAAATATTCACATACGTTGAGAGAATAGTACAGGTTCTGCTTAATTGTCGTATCTTTGGCTGCCTCAGCGTCCTAAGAAGCTGTCCTAATAAGCGAGACTGCGGATCAAGAGGTTCTGGGTTCGATCCCAGGTAGGACAAAGTATTACATGAATTTGTACTTTGAAATTCCCAGTAGTAAGTACATGGTATGGAGTACCCTTTCAGGGAAAGACAGGCGTATCATAATAATAATATAAAATCAAATGTTAAGTATTTAATAAACATTAGATGCCACAATAAAGGACATTAGATTTAGCAAATTCAGCACTCGATAAGCTTTATCTATTCCGTAAAGGCTGGCATGATGATGTACTATTATTAGATAACTCTCAAAGATCTTATCTTCATTAATAATAAATTGTGGGACACTTCACCTCATTCATTCGTTACAAGTTCCCCTCAAGTATAACGCATGCAAATTTTCAATCAACAAGAAGTCACTTCGGAATAGATCGCCCGCATTCTTAAATACTCTTGAGCCGTTCAAAGTTGGATCTTAAGAGCGGTATGTAATACACAATGGGAAACACTGCTCAAGACTATTTTGTCGAGGGTTCTTTGTTAGATTTGGAGTTACGAGCAGGGAGTTTGTTTTTATATTACTTTGGATATAGTAAGCGCTTTATTATTTGTTTAGGCAAATGAGACTAGAGAGCAATTATCATTTATAAAAATATAAAATAGATAGAGAAAAGCCAAGATGATTAGATATGTAAGATTATTATTTTGGCATGAATAATAAGGCTTTTCTCATAAAATCTTTCAGGATCTATGTTATATTTTTTGATCGTATTTTATTAGATAGGATGTCTTCGTTATCAAAAGGTACAAACCGGAACACTCCGACCTTCCATCTAGCTTGGTGGAGATAGAACCATTAAAAAAAACAAAAAAAATAGGAAAACAAACATTTAAGGATGTTACTATGTGGATGTAAATTATGTGTAGGATAATACTTGTAGCGAAGTAACACGTTTGGAATGCATTTGATTTGCTACTTTAAACAAGCTACTTTAAATAAGCTAAGTTACGTCAATCCGGAGCAATCATCATCATTATCATCTTACCTTGCAGTAGAGTGGTTTGTAAATTTTGTTAAAAATCGAACTACTAAGTAGCTCCAATCTATACTGATACCACTTGGTGAGCAAATTCAAGTTCGCGAACAGTCGTATTTAGAATTAGCACTTTTCCATAACTTCCAACAATCGCACATTCTATTTGCAAGAATGTGTTTGCACCATAATTGTCTCAACATTTCCGTGTTTTCCTTCCATTTTCCCTGTTTGTATCCGATATCGTGTTGAGGGAATGCGAGAGTATTTTTGTAACAAATTGCTCAAATATAAGTGGCTCGCTTCAGTTCTCCTCTGATTATGACGTAATGCGATATATTTATTATTATCTCCTGATGGAGTTTTCAAAGCTTACTTTCCTTAGTTTTTTATTTCGTAGATGATAGATTATGCGGAATGATAATTGTAATTACCTTAACAATAAGAAGTACATGATCACATGATTTGAAATCTTTTAAGTATCGTCATTCTTTTTTTTTTAGATATATAATCATCATCAGTGACAGAGCTGAAGTCTAAATAGGAATGTTTTATATTTAAATAAAACTGTTATAGATATGGATAGGACATCGCAGCACTATCGCTTTGCTGAAGTCCGAACGTGACGTTATGTTTAAAATCATTTGTATAAGAGAAATATATACAAAATCAAAACCATATAAATCCTAAAACTAAAACACATAGCACAAAACCGACAATACGTGTCACATAACGAATTTAAAGGGGTAGCCATTAAGCAGATTCAATTTGTAACATAAAGCAACACCATGAAATTTAAAGTAAGGGTGCGTTAGTACAACAACAAGGAATTTTTACACCCTATCGACATATTGTCAATAGGTAACGCAAAAAGGAATCGACATTAATTTGACGTAGCATTAAAAATATTGCTTTTAAAAATCACCAAGAAACGAACTCATGTGGAAGATATTGCCGGGTGTCGTACCAAATGACGAAATAAAATGACGATTTATGATCTATTGGTATAACCCTAATGAATTAATTAAAATGCTAAAAATTAACATAAGTTTATATTGATTGATCGATGTCGTAAAAATAAATCGGTTGGCGTTTTTCTCAAAGGATTTAATGGCGCAGAGGTGGAAGTTTTTGCACGTACAGTGATGACACGCGTTTTCATTGAAAAATATGCTAATGATAGTAAACATTAATTTGTAACGGTTGATTTGTTAATATACGATCCTTATTTGCATATTCACGGCGGAACGCACAAAGGGAAAATGGTAAATCGGCTTGCTAATGATGGAAGAGATGACGTTTACTAGTTTTGTAATATATCGGCAGTATAATATAAACGCTTGTCCATTAAATTTTTAATGACTCTATTTGCGCTGAGATGTTTTTTTTATAACTGCGGCTTAACAGTTCAAAACAAATTTAACGGCTACTACGTATTAATTCAAATCACAGTCATAAAAATAAAACTACTAACAATGCAGTCAAATTAATTTAAATCTCCAATCCGAAATCTGCGAGTTTTTGTCACCGACATTCGTTTTAAATTTTATTTTCCCTTTCCCACGGTTTTAAAAGTGAGACTAAAAATTTTCAAAGGGTTGTTGTAAAGGGACATTTTCAAAATCTCGTCACGTTTCGTCACGGTCGGTACTACTATAGTTTTTGAATTGCATCAAACAAGAGTGACAGTTGAGGAGTGTGACGAATTGAAACTCGTGCGAATTTTTCATATTGACAGGGATGCAGAAGATAGAATGGTGTGACAAATTTCATAAATTAATTAAAGGGTGCATTTGAAAGAATAACTTGTGGGCAATAAGTGACAGATTTGACGAATCTCAGAAGTGTAAGTTAAATTCAATATTAGATGCAAATATGAAACAATTGTTAAAGTTTCATTCAATGACATATTTTATAGCGTTGATATTATAAATATAAATCAATTTTTGTCGCCTAATTTATGTATTTACTGAACATTACTGAAGAGCAACTACAAAATCTTCTCTAGGTGCAACAGCGAACCGGATTTCATCCTGGCAAAATAACCAAAATTCTTTTTAGCAGTAGATTCTACTGTATTAAAACTTGTAAGGCACTAATTAGTAATAACAACATGACTGCCGAAAGCCGTGACTGCTGTTTCACATAAACCTACGCCATAATTGTTCATAGCAATTAGATACTACCAGTGTTGCTCGTAAACCCGCCCCAGCTTCTTTGTTTTACAATCTCAGGGGAAATGGTTACGCTAAGAAAGGGTTTATCGCTGTTTTATAAGTTACCAAACTGGATTATGAGATGGATGGAATGGACTGCGAAGACTCATTTGGTGTCTCATTTATTATTTATATTTCGAAGACCATGGGCTTTGGTGATAGGATATTTAATTGAAATAAGACTAAAAATATTACTGCGTTGTAATCTACACCCAGTCTTTGCACAAGTTGAAGAGGATGGAACATTTCTGTACCACGCTGCTCCAGTATTTTGCAGAAGATAGAATTAATATTCAATCTATCAGTTGAAAATTCTTAAATCGTACCTACTTACTAGAGTATCGCCAACGAGTTAGTTTAATGATTGTTATCCAAAATGTTCTGGGATATGCAATAAAGTTTATAAAATTGTTTAAGTATAAAAATACATATATATATATATTATTACAATATCTATTATTTCTTACCAACCTTGCTCATTATGTAAATCAGTCGATAATATTATTAAATATCTTCGGAATAGATATACGATGTTACAATAATAATTATCGACGCATTTATGATTCCACTGTCGGAATATGGGTCTCCTCTCATATTGGGAGGGTTAAGGTCATAGTCTGCAACGCTGGCCAAGTGCGGGTTGGTAAACTTCACACACCTTACAATTTTTTTTTTCTATAAATTCTAAGATGTGCAGGTTTTCGCACGATGTCTTCCTTCTCCGTTAGCAAGCACTTACCTAAACTTAAAACGCACTTTTGTAAAGAGGTGAGCGCCATGGATTTGAACCCAGCACCCCCGGAGTGAGAGGCTGAATTCTGTATCACTAGGCTATCGCTGCTTACGATATTATACGTTTTACAATTAAAACTTCCTATCTTGGGCAAGTTGGCCTGATACTAACCGTCGGGGGGAAGCAGAGGCAACCGAAACCGGCAAGAATTTATAAAAAGAGTAATATATGTAAAAGAAGCACGTCAGTTGTCACTAGCAGTGATAGAGAGTGATGAAGGTATAAGAAACACATCAGATCTTACTTATTATGATAGTGTAGGAAAATATTGTGATTAATTTTATACGACTTAGAAGCTCTTCTGGGCCTTAATCCTTTACATCTTGATAGAAGACTATCGTCCAACCGTGTAACGATCTATTTCATTTCATACTTTTCGTTATGTCTACAATGAAATACTCAGACCATGCGTGCTCCATCGTAGGACGCACTCCGCGCACCATCAGGCGAGATCGCCGCCGAACACTAGTCTACCATATAATAGTAATAATAATAAAACAATTCTTGTATAGTTCATTAATCACAGTATCAAACATCCTAAAGGTTGTGTGCCCCTGACTATGTTGGCCCGCAAACATCTAGTAAATACGAATTAGCGCGGCCAGATGCGGTTACTTACAGGTCGTAACTCCTTTTTATTTTGTTTTATTGTCGCGGAACAAATGTTCTCGTGTTTCTGCGACAGTAGTAAAGATAATTACAGCTTCTACCCACAGAGGTATTGTTTGTTATTAAACTTATAGGTTTTCTTAGTGTTTTTTGTTAATTATATAAATTTTTCGTTCGTTCAAAATTCGTGTGTCGTATATTTTCTACATATCTATGTATATTTTTGTCCTGGCCGCCGACGGGCAGCAGCGTCGGCGGTGCGAAAAGCTGTGCCCTGCGATCTCCAACCCGCATACCCAGCGTGGAGATTACGGGCATAAACCCCCTTTTGGGCAGGCCTATGTCCAGTAGTGGACTGAGATAGCTTGATGATGATGATGTATATTTATATATATGTACTATGTCATATATTATTAACATCGACACATACATATTTATGCATATTTTAACGCTAGGTCGTTGACTATTTCATAATTAATTATGCTTGTATGGGATATTTTGTAATAACAGTCGGTGTTTAAATAACTATATAATATTATGTATTCTTATACAATATAATAATCTCCTTAATTGTCTGTGTAATTGTATTGTGAATAAAATGTAATACTTATATTTTTATTAATACATTAAATAAGACTCAATTACAACCTTTAAATAGTCTATTACTTTATAACAGCCGGCATATAACATGTAATTTTGATTTGTCCTAATCAATATTGCTTTGAATATATCTTTTTTTACATAGTATGAAACAAAATTTATAATGTATTCCAAGCCTTAACCGTGCTTGTAATTTTGTAGCTACATATATTTTTAACGCGGTAATTCGATGTAATTATCAACCTAAAATTCACAACAACCTTTAATTATTGCAGTGTCCGTTTTTTTTATATTCAAAATATTCAGAGGAATTGTCACAATGTCACCAATCAAGAGATCAAAGTAAAACAAAATAACTGAGGAAACACCGTGCAATTTTACAAAGAAGAAAAACATCAAAAAGTAAGTAAATGATACGACAGACACAATTAGTTGTATACTTACGAAGCTGACACATTGGCACTCGATGGGAGAGATAAGTTACCCCATAATTGTGTTACTGTTATCTTTGTTCCAATCAAAAGGGAATAATTGTAATTACATCAATTTCTATGTTCACCGTAGAATTTTTTAGGGTGTTATTTATATTTGATTCGAAACTAATTTAAGGGTCATTTCGTGTGGATGGGAAGATGTTCACATTGAACACATATTACAAAGTGGAATAGAACTTGTCAGATGTTTTTAAAAAATCTAATTTTAGATAAGAGTTGAGATCAGATGCTAGTGTGTTGCTTAATATGAACGAATGTGTGTAAATAAATATAAGTTAAAGGGAAAATGAGATTGTTGTTTGTCGTCATCGTCATCAGCCTATCTCCGTCCACTGCTGGATGTAGGCCTCCCGCAATGATCGCCATCGCGCCCTGTCCTCGAAAAGGTAATATATGTATATAATTAAAATTAGGTCACATACTGACTGATGGTGTCAGAAGTCTCCTAAACCGGTGTGCTTGTATAAGAGTGATGAATGTGAAAATAAAATGCCGTATCTGAAAAGATACATTTAGTACTTGATGCACTCTGCCTACCTGTACCTGACGACGGCGTGACGACATACTAATAGTAATAAAATATATAGTTCGGAAGAACACTTTCTAGAGAATGTAAATAAACGGTAAAACGAAACTATATTTTCCATGATATACACATATGTATGTATAAATACACAATACATACATTTCTAGTTCTACATTGCGTTATGAGAATCGCATTACACTGTTGAGGATTGGCGAGTAATCAAATTAGGGTGTCGATCGACCGGATCTACAGTTAGGATTAATAAATAAAGGTACAGGCAGATCCGTGTCGTTTGTTATAACATTAGTATAAACTGAAGGATATATAACTGTTTTATGCTTAAAGGCCATTGTCACGATCTTTGTCACTTTATAAGATAAGTGACTGCTTTAAACAAAGCATATTATAAGCAATTGTTTTAGAAACTATTTAAAAGGAATGACGTTGTGTATGGATTTGGAAGAATTTATAAAACTAGAAGTGTTAATAATTGTGTATCTCTTTTAATAATTAACTCATAGAATATACAATTAATGTTCATAAAATTATTGAACAGCATGTGCATATTGAAAATTAAAAAAAATTATTAATCCAGTTTCATTTACAACATTGGTAAAATACTGTCAAAATAATCCTTTCATTGAGCATTAACAGACCCAGCAACAATGTGCTCGCTCCCTGATGGCACATACGATATAATAAACCTTTATGGAGTTCTAATGGGCAGTGCACATACAGTGCGGGCCGTACGTGGTGCGACAATGTCCTCATCTACGGTTAGTTGGTCAAAGAACAGCTCACTAATTTAATTTGACGTTCTGGCGCTATCCGAAATGTCAATTATATTAAGGTGCGAATAGATCGCAGCGTTTGGTTGTAAGCGTCATCCTGAACAATGTGACCTAAGAACATAAGAGTTAAGGTTTAATTGTATTTTTGTATTATTCAGTGATAATAGACTGTTATTTTTAAAGTGATAGTGTTTTGAATTAAAAATTTACAAAATAATTATGTACATCTGTATTGCCCATAAGTGGTATGCAAATGAATGAAGTACACTCCCATGATTCACCAGTTAAAAGATGTCAATGTACGAAGTAAAAAATAAACTTTTAACTCTAGACAGTTAACGTGTGAGGTTAATAATGTAAAATAATAAGAATAATGGTTGGATTCAAAACGGTTTCTAATTAAAAATATTTAGTCATTAAAAATATGAAGTAAGGGCGCCCAATGAAACATAATTATTAGGGATCCTTTTACTTTTGACTTTGTTGATCAATTTTTCGTATCGTTGTTATTGCCTTAAATGTATGCTATTGTTTCAGAACGATTGTGCACTAATAAAATGTCTAGCATATGAAAGTGAAGTAATACTCCGAGGGGGTGTTCTGAAATTGTCTCGATAATGTGAAATCGATGGCTAATTGCACCGAATATTGCCAAATTTGGACCAATAAAACTACATACACATTAAGTGTTTTCATTGAACACGCACTCCGGAATTAATTTGGACGTAGGTTCGCAATAATTTACTGGCGATAAACCATAAGTGTGCTTTAGTTGAGGTGAACATTCAATTTGACTGTGGTTTTAGGACAAGAATGAGAACGTTTCAAAGCGATAAGAAACTCAATGAAAAACGAGAAGCGTATCGACAACGACAGACAAATTAAAAATTTTAATTATTTGTTTTATTCAGTTCGATCCGATTCTTAATAAAGGGATCTACTATAGAGGCGCTAGGAATCTTAATGCAAACACCGCTAAGGAGGAGAAACGCCAAATTAGTCATCAGTAAGGTAATAATAATTGAAATGCTCACAATCCTAGCGCGGTTTTCGATGATTAGATAAGGGAGAGGTTGAAAGAGAGGCTGAAATAATAGCAAGAATACAAAAAATAATGTGTACATATGAAAAGCCACGAAGAAGCGCTTATATATACAACGCAATTAACACAGATCCAATATTGACAATAATATATGATGTCTAATGTAATAATGTATTCTATCGTTTCGTTATCGTCAAAGCGAAAAATATTTTCGACAAATCCAAATACACGAGGTCACATCGCCACATAAATCGTGCATCATAAATGCGTTGTCCAAGGGATGACGCGACGTTACACGTGCGTGACGTTATCGTAAAATTTTACGATATCGCAGACCACGGCGGTAGACCACTTCCGATACTGGGGTTGGATTTTCATACTACAATAATGTTTAAACATAACCAAAAATGTTAATGTAATATGCTCATATGATGAGTAGCTTCTACGAAAATGGAGAGAATGTATGATTTTTATGTGGAGTTCGTTGCAAATCAAGCAGATAACTGCGAAAACTGGTCACTGCCGCCCATGGTATTCGCCATCTATCCCCAACAGGACAGTAGGAACAAGACAGTATTAGTACCTTGTTTGTAGGACTTTTAATCAGTATCGCCGGGTATCTAATAGGGCCGCATGAATTAAATTTCAAAATTCAAGTTCCATGGTTCTATGTTTCTGGATAAATGGGTCTATAATGTAATACTCTCTCTCTCTCTCTCTTATTTTCGCCGCTATTATAATTTTATTTTAAAATTTAATTACTTTAATTGAAAAATACGACAATTATTTTAATTGAACTTTTTTGTTACAGTTTAATACTTGTAGCGTCAGTGGCGGACGAGTAATAATAGGCCAACTTAAGGACAAAGTCAAATTAGATTTATATCTATGTAATATACCTATTCCTAAAAAAATTATATCATAATAATTATGATTACAATTATAACATAGTTACAAACACTTACATTAAGTTGTATACAACTTGGGTTACTTTATACCTGCCACAAATTCCCTACAAGATGATAACCGTAGATGAAAACCCACCCCAGCAATAAATAACGTGTATGAAAGACGTTATCACAAAAAATACTCAACAGTTATTTGTCCAATAACTCGAAGCTTGCTTTCACCAAAAAAGCGAGTTAACAAACAAAAAGATTTATCCCTGAGAGCCTGATAAGTTCTTTAGAGCTCCTGCCTCAGTTCCGCAATTGAGGGAAGACGTTAAGTAAATATAGTGGAAAACCCAATAAAACTATATGGTCTAATCTCTACCCAATATTTTCTTAGAGTTCCGATGATTTTCCTTTAAGGATGAGAAGACGTGAGATTGTTGAGGATATCCCTAGTTTAATATTTTCTACTTGTATCTTTCTACTTTGTGATTAGATATTAATTGAGATCCTAACATCCACTGTCAAATGATTGTTACATTGTTATTCCGACGCCGGTCCGATGAAAATTTAAGATAATTAAATTAATTTTAAAAATTAATTTAATTAGTTCTAAAATCGCTTTGTATTACAACCCCATTCATTTCTTTATGTTTAATTAAACTGACCTTGTTAAGGCTCCAATCAAAACTGATATTTATGACAATATTGTACACACATTAAATACACACACATTAAAGACGTGTTAATTTAATTTCTCAAAAATGTTATTTAAATGTTCCAAAAAACTTTAACTACCCCTATCTAAAGGTCACTAATATTAACTGTTTGAGCTGTCTTTCAAAGTACAAAAACGCTTACGAAAATTTTTGTAACAGCAGTCATTCATCGGAACTGTTAAGTATTTTCACTTGCAATCTGCAAACGTGTTATATATTGTCTACTAATGTAAAATGCAAATGTTAACTTTACATGAGGATAAAACAAACGTAACAAAACACCTGTAATCCCCGAAAAGGTAGGCTAGAGCACTGTAAAATATTTCCACGTTTCACCAGTTACGTTTACATCCCAACATACAATAATTATCTTAGCTTATTCCCATACATCGAATTTAGACGAGGATAACACTATTAACAACATTAATCATATATACAAACATGTATGATATAACATCAATAAACATGAACCTAACATTACAACAAGAAGCAAAGAGCTCAGTCCACGTTGCGACACCGGCGCGCTTCCACTCGAACATTTCCACCTTGTGCTTTTATCGCAGCGCCGTTATTGTTACATCCGCTCTTATCTGCGATATATTTAGGAGACGCTCTGTTCGCTATCACATAAACACTGCACGGCAGATAAAAATGCGGAAATGTCGTCTTCTTGATGAGCTTTTGCTGTAAGTACAATTGCTGTTTGCTATAGTTGTAAGTAGCAAACAATAAAATACATGATTTATCGTAAGGGTATTTCAATTAGTTTGGGTACGTTAATTTACTTTGCTTTTAAAATTGTTTCATTTATCATTAACTGTTTAAATATAAGGAAGTAAAACTTTACACACAGAGGAGTGCAGCTGACATTACAAAAGCTGAAACGAATGTAATCAATTCTGTTTATTAAGCAACATTATGTTCGAAACAATTGCATAATAGTATGATCATACAAACGTATGATTTTTTTAAATATATGCATTCGTCACTTAATTTAAATGTTTTTGTAATTATACTATCAAATGATGAAGAATATAATGTGAAAGTTTTTCAACGAGATTAAAATTTTTGTACAGACGAGTACTAATACTTTATTGACCGCAGACAAGCGATTAAGGAAATTCTAGACTTGCTACTTAAGGGAAAAACAGAATTCGCAAGAAAAGAACAAAGATCCTACGATTAACCAAGCACAAAATAAAATTAAGATACAGTTACTAGAACAGTGTGACAAATAGTAATAAAATAATGAAATTTGTGATTACCCACAATGAATACTCAGGAATAACAGTAGCATGTATTCTCACGACGATTTACGTGATCCAATGATCGGATTACGCTGACCATTGGTCAGTAGGCAGCACAAAGGGTTACAAGACATTGGGTAAACGCTTGATTTGGCAACAAATTTGATGTTAGTAAATTGTCATGGGAATGGATGAGGATCTGGACACAAAAGGAAATACTATGATAAAGAATGAATGCTAACACAAAGGATCGTAAACGGATATTTGAAAGTGGAGAAAAACTTTTTCAAAATTTGGAAGTATTCATGAAAAATTCTCACTTTGGTGTATAGTTGTTATGTTATGATGCTGATGGACTACAAGTTACTTATCTATTCATCATCATCATTATCATTGTCAACTAAAGCATGAATAGCAATGCATATAATTGTAAAAATATGAGCACCGAATTCCATATATCTTTTCCTTTCAGTCCTGACGTGTGTCTACTACATCCATCACTTCCTTCGCAGATTAAAATAATATAGATTTACCATCCAATATACTCGTATAGACGTAATCCAAAAATCAATAAGGCTCGCATCCCTTGCAATCCAACTAATAGTTATCTGAGCCGCGGTCAATAATCGCATTTCGCGCCGTCCGCTCCTGCGGTAACGAAGTTATCGGACATGAGAACTGGAAATTGGTGCTATTCTCATACATTTACCGAATCATGAATTGTGTATTAGATTTTAATTAGTCAGTAAAACAGAGAAGTGAAATATAAATTATTTCACAAGTATATAAATATCTATATATACGAGTACAGGCATGCCAAGTCCCTTACGGGGCAGGCAGGGAGCACGGAGTGCATTCATCATAAATAGTTATCGACGGAATCACATGTCTAGAAATATCTAGAGACATTGATAAATAGAAGCTCTTTAAAATGACTTATGTGGTATTCAAGTTATCTTTAAATAATATTCATAAACATTATATTGAAATAAAATGAACATGTTATGTATATGTTACTATTAACGAAACTGTAACTTTTACTATTCTTTTTCACTACTATCGTTTCTATTTCTTTACGTTATTTTTACTACCTTGTATTTCCTTTATATCGTACACAATTGGTTAAATAAGAGATATGAAATTTCGCCAGCGTCTCATAACAAGAATATCAGCATATCCAGCGTCCAATTCTCTTATCAATATCTACGATATTGGACATTGAACATTTCAGCGTTCTATCCGCTCCTTCACACAATCTTTTCTATTATCAGATACGAGAGATGTGATGTTTTTTAATAAAACGAACTGAACACGGTTAATCCCCAGCTAGTCGTAAATGTTTACGAGCGAGACTCGGTGTGGTGCGAACGCGTCCTTATGACGCCTAGGACAGTGTGAACTATGTTTAAGGTCTGGACACACTGGGAGCACGCTAGTACACTGTTACATTTTTTCCACCCTTTTTATCATTACAGTGTTGGAATATGTGTCTCCACTAAATAAACATTAAATTTAAGTGAATAACCATTGCATACTTACAGCTTACTGTTATATACGCAAGGTTTATCGCATCGCTTTAACAAGTCCTGAAAGTGGAGGTATTTATGTATATTATATATGTATTTTTAGCTGGCCAAGGAAAATGATGACGAGAAATACATTGTGTAGAAAATTCTAAAGAAAAGTTTCAACATATATCTAAGTATAGAATGAAAAAGATCGACCAATATTATAATACAATAAATACATCAAGTAATGTTAGTGATTAACGTGCTATCAGTTAAAGTTTAATATGAATAAATCAGAAAATAGTAGTAAAAAGTGCGTGTTACATGTGAAAGTTAATCACAAAATATCGTGCAACCTAAGGATAAATATGTTATACCTACTTTCAAAACTTAAAATGAAATCGAGTCAACTGATATGTCGTTCTTATTGGAAAATAATAATAAATGTCCTTCTATCTGTATATACTTTTAGAATTGATCAATATAAATTGTTTATTTTTTCATGATAAATTAAAATCACGGTGTAAACTATATCAAGCTGTAAATAAGTTTTCTTCATCATCATCATCAGCCCAGTTTTCTTACTATATTGAAATTTTGCATTATTTTTATTATATTTTAATAAAAGGGCAAACTCCCTCTCGTATATGGTCTCAATATATTTCATTCTTTACATCACTCGCGATCTCACCCGTCTTCAATATCGGCACTTATTGTATTTTGTATTATTTATCTACTTTTACGATGGTATCGCTCATATTTTTGAGTGAGTCCAAACTACTTAAATTTTTATGTCCCATTTTCTACGTCAATACTGTTCGTCGGTTTTATTTGCGGTTGTAAAAGATTTCGTATTCCATTTAATTGGGCAATAGACAAAACCTATATGTTTCCTTTCTATCCTCAGTATTATTTAACATTACATGTATATTAGAAAACACATTTAAATACATAAAATATCAATTAATGTTTGGTGCAGGTAATAACGAACCCGATTAGTTAGTTCACTAGTCAAAAACTATGTAATTTATTCCATTATTTTAAGTGTACATTACTAATATGAATTAATATATCGCCTTTCAAAACTGGACTTGTTTTGTAAACGGTTATCTTCCATTTTAAAAATCTGTAAACAAACATTATTTTTAGTAGAATGTTTCAAATAATTGAAGTTTACAGGGTCCTTATATCCTTCTAACATTTTTAAGGCCAGCCGCTTCTTACAGATCTAAGAAACGACCACTTGTTTTTACACAATATTAATACAATGAATATTACCTAAAATCATTAATAAGTACAGTCACAACGAATACAATGTTAAAATTGTATGAGAAACGTCAAAGAATTTCATCACACCATTTATCAAGTACAGTCGCAGTCAATAAACTTCACAATTGTGCGTCATTAACGGAGTATATGTTTTGACAAACCATTAGGTTCGATATTTGAAAAGACTTGACAGTTACAATCAATCGATGGAGTGCCATTGACAGTTGCATTTTACAGTTGATGTCATCTTTATGGTGTTTAATGATATTTAATAATAGAGTAACAATGAGTTTCATACTTGTGTAAGTGCATCATTATTTTATTTGTTGTTAAAGGTGAAACTTAGTGCAATTTCTTGGAAGATAATTATAAATCCATTATTTTATGTGCTATTGAAGAAATCAAAACTGTCCTGATTTCGAAGAGCAAAAAGTCAATGAGATAGTTTTATAGTGCGAATTAAGAGGAAATTGTATGAGTATTTTAAAATATTAATATTCCTAAAAATATTTTAACAATCTTTTAATTACTCAGCAACAGACGGATGTGCTATAGATAGTTTAATTGTGAAAACATGT
>DWMG01000380.1:0-20349 GCA_018244855.1 Elbella merops
TTTCAAATGGAATGTAAATCGATATTTTTTCAAAACGATGCACCGAAGCCGTACAATAACATCATTCGCACGCGATGCTCGGCCCCTGCCAGGGTGTATCTACAATGTTATTAATTCAGGCATATTAATAAACGGTGTCGCGTTACGACCACACGGATGTCGCAGGAAGCGTGGCCCGCTGAACCATTCCGACGAAAATCATTCTATATTCGAACACCCACACACATTCCGCTGTTTTTCTTAACGATTGTACTTTTTTATAACGGTAGAGTTAAACCTTTACGGTTATAACTAATTTGCTGTGCGTGAGCGCCACCAGGATCATTTTCGAGGAGGCGCTACATGCTGTTAATTTATATTACGTAATTTATAATAATACATAGTTCATGATAAATATATGTAAAACCTTTTCCCGTCGCTCATCAGCTAGCCAAAAATATGTTAAAATACCTCTAAATCATATATATATATATTGGGAATAGCTCTTTCATTATATAATTGTACTCGTATTTACTTCAATATTTACTTCAATAAAATCGCTTCATTGTTACTCTTACTCTTTAACAACAGCTACTTAAGAGTGTAATTTTACTCGTATTCAAACATATCTGATAGTCTTAAAACGCTGTACAGAAAATCATAGAAAAATATTAAGGTTTCCTGGCGATGTATTCCTTCGCCATTTAGTCACAGTAATATTTTACTGTTACAATAATATGTAAATATAAGTACAATGTTGTGTTGTTTAAAACAATATAACAAGATGACTTCCTATAATACAATAATAATTACATACCTGATTACTCCAGCCATGAAAAATTATTTTCACAATTATATTCTACTTAATATGTCACAGATATTAATTAAAATCGTATATAAATTAACTTCATATGTATTTAAATGACAACAAACACGTTAACATCATACGAGTGTATAAAATTGTATTGGACGATGTAATGAATGTATGAATATTGATTAGATCTTCCAAATGGTATGCGATGTAATGGTAATGTTGGAACAATACAGTTCATACTTATTACATGTATTACTTGTAATTTTGTAATGTTATTGTTGTGTATAATTATAAACATTAAGATAACTAGTTTTAAACTACGACATTATTCACATAGAAATCTAAAGAATTCTTATACAATATACAATATTCAATATCTTATACAATGTTGATCTCCATGAAATTATTTTTGAGGTTAAATGAAAACTGTTAGTAATTTTAGGTTTTTGCTTACCTCCATAAAAATTTATAATACCCTAAGAAACGTTGTTAGTTATTAGTAAATAAAAATTATTAATAATAATAAACAGTAAAGTGTTCTTAGAAATTTCAGGGTTAGATCTACCCTCATATAAATTTTTAATGCCGTCGGTTGAATGATTTTAACGGGAGAACGTGACAGATGAGTAGGCATTTCATATCGCATTTATAATAGTATTATACGTACGTCTGTTGTTTAATAATCTCTTAATCTTAATGTTATTGTAAAAATCCTATCTGTTGAAAGTGAAGGAAAAAATTAAAAAGACAAAGTTATCTCAGTTTTACTCAATTTCCGAAAAATCTCTCTAAAAATTTTATAAACAGATAAATTAAGAATTTATTATATAATAAGCAGCAGCGGCTATATAATGTACATAAGGTACCTATTTACGAAACTAAATATTATTTATTATAGCGAAACGTAAGCTAACCTACACGTGATGTAAAATAAAAACGAACTAACAAAAAGCTAATGTCATACGTAACATAAGAAGAGCACAGCTGGCGGATACAATCGGCAACGATAGAACGATATAGCAATATTTAAACACGCACATTAATTTGTAAGAAGTGGATTTAGAGTTTAAATTGTCCGAAATGTACGGGCAGGGTGCCCGGGGGCTGCAATATCGAGAATCGAGCATTTCACGCTCCGTAAGTCCAGCCGTATCGATACGGATATAATAACCAGTGGAATGGTAACTATAAAGAGAGATTGTATTTTTTACTAACGTCGTAAGAAGTCGGAATGTCCGACCGGCCCTTTGATCGGTTTGATAAAAGTGCTTGCAATTTTCTCCTGTTTTTTTTCTCTCTTGTCCGCACAAAAATTTTGTCTTCACTCCCTTTATTGTTGTGCCAGAATATGCTGTGGAATGTCGTGACGTGAGATATGCCGAAATATACCACTTTCATTATGTATATCGTTGATTTCTATATAGTTTTTATTATACTATTACCTAAACGTTTCGACAGTATTTATAGACTTATGTCTTCACCGCGACCTCGCTGCAATGACGGGAGCTCATAAAGGACCTCGGATAGACGTACGTAAAACTTGTCGGACTATCCCGAAAAATCATCTGTAAGTTAACCGGTGAATATTTTACCATGAATAATATTAAACTACAAAATATTACCAAAAAATAAAAAGATTAAAATCTACGAATTTGCATAGTACTTTCAAAAACAGAACCTTCAGTAGTGAAGAAACAACACAGACAGAGGAGATAGAATTTCTTTAGACCGTTCATCATATACGTCAAAAACGGAAACTTCGAGTGAATGTATCACGTGTTATTGTTGAAGGTCACCGGTCGGTCGTAACTTAAAGTCCCCACACGTCCGACATGAACAATAATCCGCACAATTTTGAGGAAAAATTGTTTATCGCGAAAGCCACTCGCCTCATAAATTTCCGAAATAAAACAGAGGAAATAGATAAAAAGCTAAACGGTTGTCAGTGGACTCAGATAGGGACGTGGCGCGGACAGTTTAAGTAATGTTCACATAAAATTGAGCTTCTCACAGATATACGGTGTTAATGTGACTTATGTGATGTGATATGTGATTAAAGAAAGCTCGTAATTGAATGACTGAATTATACATATTTAGCCTAATATCAAAATTACATAACATTGTTTAATAAAAACCGTTTATCTATATAACACTTGAATATTGCCGTCTCAATAATTGCCGTCTTATTATGATACAATGTAATATTTTGTTGGTAAAATTAACGCCAAACATTAATACAATATTAACGACTAATAAAAATAAACAGGCATAACGGCTAATTTTGGCAAAAATCCTACTAGAGACCAAACAAATCAAAACAAACATACCTACAATGCTACATACTGTTATCTACCCCAAGACGAATGTAATTCCCAATCAATAATATCCCGAACATACGCCGCGGCGATAACTGACGCATCTTATCTGACGAACATTATTTCATACACATCTATCGGAAAGCCATTTCAACTGTGTCTGATTTTATTCTAGGCAATTTATTTTCAATAAAGAACTATAAAAAAGACTTATCTAAATAGCTCGAGCTCGAACGCGAGGGGAGTGAGTGGCATAAAACTCGGAGTCCGCGCGTATTCAGTACTGCGCGGCGCAATAACTACACTATTTTAGATTTATTTATACACTGTTTGGATATATCTCTTAATCTTCGTTCCCACCTTTATATAACTTTAATAATTAAAACTAATTTCTATATTAGTTACTAGTAATAACATAATTTAACTTAACATTTTAAAATTATGCGACGTACAGTTTAGATATTGCACTACGACACGTATTTTTCAGTCAAAACATTTACTTAAAATAGTTTTAATAAAAAGCCTGTCAGTCTTATGTTAACATATTTTTAAACACAACTCAAACGAAGAGATAACTCGACACTATAAAATAGTAACTTATCCAACCGAAGTTAGTTCTTGTTCCTTTGTTCAATTTGGTTTTAAAGAGAAAAAGAAAATAAACATAAAAGCATTACACTTTTCAAGTCATAATGCGATACGGGAAGTAAAATATAAATTTGTACTGTACCAAACGCTCATTTACATGTTATTCGAGTAACAAACCCTGGGGGACGATATCAGCCATTTATGAGTCGAAAGTATTAAAGAAAGCGAACTGAATGCATATAAAGAGATAGATATATGTAATAATAAGGAATAGAAGCAAGGAGACGGCTCGCGGCGAATAAGCCCCGCGGAAAGCGGCATTGTTCCGCGACTTTAAAAACGGAACAAAATGAGGGAGGGGAAGGAAATCGGATGAAAATATGAAAAGAATACACGATATATACGCAAAAGTGAAACGAAACGTCGGAGATCGGGTCTGAGGCGCGGCGGTCCGCAAATATAATTTGCATAGCCAAGTAGCCCAACTTTTGTCTGCGGCGGATGTTCGCAACCATATTCATTCGTTGCTTTTTAACCACACTCCCATTCTGTATCGGGTTGGACTTTTTATTGCATTTTTTCCCTTTGAACGGATTCCTTCAATATTTCGGTGGTTCGGTATGAATAAAATTCATACGCTCGCCCGTTGAATTGTTTCGCATCGTGAACGCAAGTTGCCGTAGCTATATCTGTTCCTGCAGTGGATTGAGAGAACCATCAACATTTTGATGTTTGGATCTAATTAAAATTCAACAAAATACCGAAAATTCTTCAGTCTACAAATCAATGTTCACGCAAAATTTATTGCAGCACATCTTCTACATTTAAAAAAAGTTCTTCTACTAACACAAAAGTAATTTATGCAAGTAAATAATTTACAAAACGCTTAGAAAAAGCACAAAGGAACAATAGAACAATGAATATAATATCATACGAGTCAAAGTACTTTAAAATTAAAACTATTGATGGCCGCAAAGCTGACAACAAAAGGCTTAAACTTTTGTTCTGTTCTCCTTTCACAAGTCAATTGGAAATAATCGATTGAAGAATTATTACGATTCATCTTTGCTTATGAACTTGAGTGTAGAGAAGCTGTAGAGCGGATTATTACGTCACAAAGCGATGCCGCCCGGCCACAGACAAATATTGATTCAAAAAAACAATGAGTTCCCGCCTCATTGCTTCTGCTTCATTAAAATCGATATTACATTCTAATGTATCGATAATAACTACATTACATTCGTATAAAAGTAAATGTTCAAGTTGTTATTGTTTACACGAGTAAAAGTGCCGTTCTAAATTTGGTAATGGTGGCGGGCTTTGAGTAATTAGAAGTTTACGCATTAATAGATAAATAACGTGGGATGAAAGGTCCAAAAATAAGCGTCAGTCGAGTGAGAGACCGTTTTTCAGAGGTGTTAGACTGAATCGATGTTCGGACTCGACGGACCGGTGAATTTTCCACCGAGTGGACCTCCGGATGAGCACCTTTGTATTGGCTGAACCTTTGCATCCTCATGGTAAAACACCTATTATAATAATATGCTTAATTGATAAAAATATTTCCACATGACAAACTCCTTAATAACATGTCCCTCGTATCCATCATCAATGTTGTTTATTATATTGTCACACCAGCTTCCTTAGGGGTTATGCAGAGACTACCGTTTATCCTCATCTACATATACCTGATCGTACTTAATGCCTAAAAATGCCTAAAGAAAAACGAAACGAGAATATGAATTAATATTATAGTACATTCTGTAAATGTATATTGTAAATCTTTTATTTTGGTTACACTTAAGTAATTAATGAGAAATATGAGTTAAGTTCTAAGCGGCGATTAGATTTTATGAAAACTAAACTAGAATAAATAGGTATACTATCCTTACATTTTGGGAATATACAATCATATTGTATATAAAGTTTACATTTTGTAAATAGATTTTGTAAATCCTTTATTTTTGCACACATTACCGTAATTAAGGAACAACTAGAGCCAAGTTCTAAGCGGCAGTTAGATTGGATGAAAATAAAGCATTCGAATGTACGTTATTACGAGCGGTGGCGAAGGTCAGCGATGACAAATGATGCGCAGGAGTCGATCACTAGTGAACTCGACCGTTTCATTAGCGCCAACATTAATTACTAGCGAATCTTTAATGAGAAAATGTTTTTTTTTTATTCTGCGTCGGCCATTTTGAACATTAACAGCTTATAATAGCCAAGAAGTAAAAATTTCAATGGTTTGCGTAGGCGAATGTAAATTGTAATATTGTTTTTTGTTTATAACACACAGTGATTGTGGGGAATTATTCGATTGCATTAAATTTTCAACAAAATTTCTTTATAATATATCGAAAACAACATTAATGAAATCGAATGAATATTATTAAAACTCCGATACAGCGTTTCAATCAAACTAATCAAACTTATTTTATATTGGAAAATTTGTGTTTCTTATTCATCCAACGAACCGCGAACGCCCTTTGACTACGAATTATAATAACTTTCAAAATATTCCAAACAATTACTGATGATTTCTCTGTATTTGTTATACTCTTTTAACTGTGCATGAATCGCAAATTATTTAATATTGACATCCCTTTTATCTTGCCGAAATATAAAACGCAGCATAAATACATACTTTCTAGAATCTTAGAAGTATGGCGATAACTTTGTGATAATTTAAATATTTTTGTATCACATATTTATGTATGTATGAGGACCATACCACTTAATAGGAGGTTCATCGGTGCACTGATACCATCACAGGCAATCATACTTTCGAGTAAACAGGACAAAGATACCGAAATGTAGCGCAAAGGAGAGAGAAAATAAATCATCACATGCTCACTCAAAACGATTATCGACAGGCTTATGGTTCGAAATAAACTAAAGCGAATCAAAATGATTGACCTGTTTTGTCGGAAGCGTACTCTGTAGACAGGTATTGGTACATCGTTTCTTCAAAGTGGAGAGTGAAAGAGACGCATATAAGTTACGATTTTCGAGATTTTCTTAACGCAGACATCCTTTATCGCTGTGCAAACGCAAAACCAAAACATGGCGCGCGACCGTAAAACAGATATTTCGTGTTTACAATACTTACTTCACCTTAAGTATACATTACTCAGTTTTATTTTTGTAACATACTCATTCTAACGCATTATATATCCACACCTTTGAATGTCTGGATTAAAAATTACTTTAGAGACAGTGATAGGTATATCCAAAGTAACTGATATTTCTAGACGCGAAATACGAAGAATAGATTCACTAATTCAAACAATTTATAATAGAAACCCCATTGCAAAACGGTACAGAACAATAACGTATCGAATAAAATAGTGCTACTGACGTAGGCAGAGCGCACCTTCACACAGTCCACCTGACGGTGTGCGGTCACCGTCACTCAAAACCACCACAACCCTCTGGCCAATAATCCCTCACTTGCTCTATTACCCTCCAAACCGGAATATAACAATGCGTGCACTCCCGGTTAACCGCAAAGATAACCAACGGTGGTCGCACACTATCTATCTACACCAGGACTTTCCTGTTCTAATAGTACTGCAGGTGCAATCTGTCCACTACAGGATTTTCTATTGCCTTTTAATTTGTCTTCGTATTTTTTGATCGTGTTAAGAATACTTTGCTTTTTCTTAACAAAACTGATAAAAATGTTGTATGCATTGTGTTGAAGACAAACAAAAAAACATTTTGTGTATCTAAGTACTTTTGGCAGTCATCCCACATATTCCCTATATATCCCACAGCTGGGCAACTATGTCTACAAAAGGGTAAACTCGAAACAAAGTACAATTTTACAATTCAATTATGCCATACGTTATTTAAATTTGCAAATCGCCTGCAATTCACAACCAAGTCAGGGTTACGAGCCCTACTTTCTTGAAAGTTGTTTCAATTGATTTCCATGCAAATTTCTAAACTATCCTTTTAACTTTCAGTTATGTACCAGAAACGACTCAAGAAGGAGCGAAAACAGCGGCAACAGGTTCAGGATCAGCTAGAGATGGAGTTGAAGAGACGACAGAAAATAGAAGAGGCATTAAAACAGTCAGGCGCGCCCGCTGAGATACTCAGGATCGTAACTGGTGAGAACACACGACATCTAACATCGCTTATGGAAATTTACAAATTGACTGCAATAATCTATCTATACCCACACCAAATCTATAATAATACCTTGTTTCGAATACACTGAGTTTGAATGGCATTCACTATAAGATTATCTAACAAGTATTAACCTGAAGTACGCTGTGCCCCTGACATGTTAACTTGCCGTCTGTCAAACTATCTCCACCAGCTAGAACTTCACTCGAACACTCCGAATGTCAAGTATCCTATAGCTATGTGAACGAAATTAAACTGTAATACGTGTGCATTTTAGATATAATTTCGATTGTTGTTGGAAGCGATTTACGCTTCTATCGATTGCGAGATACATCGAGTGCGTGACGTAGGAAGGGTGGTAAACGCTAGTGAAGGCTTGTACTAATCTCCGTGTCAGGAAATCGTTTCGCAGGCCATTTGAAACGAGGGTTCGGGTGCTGAACTAACACGCATTCGAGTTCAATTTCTTGCATAATCGCTGTTTGCTTCTAACATTTATTGGCAGTTCATTTATTACGGCCGCGTAGGCTCAGGAAAGGCTTTTACTGGCACAATTTTATAAGAGTTGATAATGGCCACGTATCCAATTATGCTTTTTACGTTCCTGTTACATTTTGTTACGGTCGTTATAATGGGTTCGCATTATGTTATTAATGACCATGTAGGAAACATAAATAGGACAATAACTTGTAATTACTTTGCTAGTGTACGAGGATTTTGATGGAGAACTGAAGCTGCAGTGCTAATAAAATGTTCTTCAACAGAGAATCTGACGCCCGCCACCCAGGAGAACCGCACGGAGCGAGAGAACGGGTCCGATAGCAAGCCGCCCAGCGCGGAGCCGCCCACCACCTCACCGCCCTTCCAGCGCGACCCGCCGCGCACGCCGGACAAGCCGCAATGGAACTACCCGCCGCCACCAGTCGACATCATGAGCGGTGGAGCTGCCTTCTGGCAAAACTACTCCGGTAAGCATTCAAAGAGCTGTGCTCAGTTACGAAACGTGTACAGATAGTTATAGTCATAGAAAGATACACAGAGAATTGTCAGAACAAAATATCTAACTGGACTGGAAGCCCAATTAAGCGTAAATGGTTGCCAAAATTACTTTCAACTTTAGATGCTGGTGCTTACAAAAAATCAGCAAAAAATAATCATATAATAATAATATAAAAAAAATTACTTTAGCCTCTAAAATCTTCTCTAAAACGATTTGTAATATTTATTATTTATCCAAATTATTCTCGATTCGTGAGCACATATTACATTCCGTTCAAAAGAAGAATCCCAACTATTTGAAAAGCCCGAAAAGCCCCGATACGTCTATTTTATTTTTTTAGGGTGAGGTTAAAAATGAAATGCCATTTCAATTTATTGCAATATTCCTTTCGATATCCTTTTGTGCATCTGGTATGCGCGTTTAATAGGGGCGCGCGTACCTACTAAACAAACATATTACAAAACAATTGAATATTATTTTTGTTACAACAATTAAATTACATATCAAAATTATATTTACAATTTTTTAAAGGAAAATAGTCGGTAATGTTACTTTAATTCCGTGTAATAGTACGAACTACAATTTCATGACAAGCAATCAGAATAAAAAGCAAAGTCGACCGTCGACTGCTGAAAGCACATTCAGCCAACGTGAAGGGTTCTCACTCACGTGTTACAGTATAAGCCGTAGTTTTTTTCATTCATATCCACTTTGTGGAAAGCCCAGAAATTTCATTAAAAATGCACCGGGCTCGTGGAGTTTGGAATACTATTGTGTGCAGCCGCTCCCCCGCGCCGCGCCGGCTACCGTTATGAAATTCGGTTTTACGCGGCAATTGAAGGATTTCACGGCATGTACATGCGTTAAAAAACCATATACAACGTCACATAGAACTGCATAAGATGTTACATTAAGGTATTTACATTTTAGCAATCTTCTCATTAATATATTAACTAAAAGATCTACACTGGTAATATTTTTTATGTTATTCCCGTTAGAACTGCTTTCGGCGTTATTCTCTTTATTAAAAAGGCCTTACGGCTGGCAATAGCACAACATTGATACTTGTAACTATTTCCTGTTGCGCTGACGAGTAGCTTTTATCGACGACAGCTCACTTTCGAGTAGGAATTGCATCAATTTAAGTGTTACCTGCAAGTGTTCCACGCACGCGAACACGCGAGTGCGAATAGTTGGAAATGGAAAATACTAGTTCAATCGACTTAGGAATACAGTGTAAGATATTTAAACGACAAACGAATCAATTATTCGATTTTTAAATTTGATTTGTTTAATTGGACCATAGTTTATTATGTAATATTGTTCTTAATTTTGTGTGTACATTTAAATTATCAAACAAACTCGTTTTTTAAATGAAATAATATATTCATTTACGCTCAATAGAAGAGCTTTAAAAATATAATTTTGCTCGCATTCTTAACGCTTCGTAAATAATACTATAACGTGAATCGAAACGACAATGTCTAAAATACAGTAATTGACTATAAAATTAAATTAGGGTATAAAATTTAAAAAAAAAGTTACTAAAGTCATATTTAACATTTACGTTTTTAACATTAAAAACGATGTTCCTATTTTTAAGTAATAAAAATTAACTTTTTTACCAGGTACAGCCAATAAAACAAAATAAAAAAAAACCTTTATAATGTACGCCGTACAAAATTCAAGTCTCTGTTTACCCTTCGACCGTTATAAAATGATACACAGATTTTTATTCAAAATAATATCTTTCTTTATTTGTGCAATAAGTATTTCATTTGCATATTACAAGCGCCACAGAAACGAATGAAGCAACTGATATTAAGTAATATAAAGTTGAAAAATTAATAAGAGGAAACTTCACCGGCTACTTTTTAGGTACGCCTGTAAATTGAATGGAAATAAAATCGTAGCGCACAGGTGCGCTCAAAACCTTTGACGATATTAACTTTTTATTTATGAAATATACATATACATGTATACAGTTATTCGCCTGTATTTCATTTATCTCGACTTTTTAACCATATCCTTAAATATAATATGAGCAGTTACTGAATTTAATCGAGCTAGGAAGTAATTGTATGTTAAAAGTAATGAATAATGTAGTACCCACTTATGTTAAAATGAAATGATTTAAATACAATCAATGATATAATTTAAATAAAACAATTATATACCTTGTCTTTCTACACTCGCAAAGTATAGGTAGAATGGATGGGTATGGAACTATATACTCAAATTTCCAGGAGTAAGAAATTTTTTAGAAGACGATGGAATTCGAATCCACATGGAGTACAACAGGATAAAATCCGCTCCATAATATCAGACTGCATTTATATATATTGTTGTATTATTATATCACCACGCCATTTCACTTACAGATCGGACAGAAAGCCTTAAGTGCCAAATATCTGTAGCCTTACAGATCTTACGTGCTACACCCAACCGTCGCGCTCTTCATACACGCCCGCCAGATAATATGTTGCGTTTAAATTTGTTAGATGTACAACAAAACGGTATTTAATAGACTTCTTACTATATCGTCTTAATCGAGATAGATATTTTGAAATAAAATCAATGGAGTCACGAATAAATTGATTCTTTGAAAAAAAGGGGAGAAAGAATGTTTAATAGTAGATCAATTCAATCAGTGTGATTTGATACGCGTCGATAAGCAAGAAACAGTAGCCTGATCCCGAGTACATGATACAATTGGAAACCCTGTTGGGATCTTATTATGACCACTACAGACTTTGAAGGACATCCCATTCTTACCTGCTGCGCCATACTTCCCACCATCTGTTGAAACATCCCTTTGTCCACAACCTTCTCGAATTTCCGATTAAAAAAAACTTTTCCTGTTTTTTTCTTATTCTGTTTTCAAAGTAATTAATTCGACCCTCATAACGAACGAAGGTATCGATTGCATAAAAATTGTTATAAAACTACTTGAATCGACCATAATTATTTTCAAAGAGATATCGTTTTAAAAAATGATGTTGTTATGAATTCGTAACAAAGGAACAAATCACGGATCAATGACATTTACAAAAATGCACAAAACAAAAATCTTGTAGATACTGGACAGTGGAAGTTTTTGCGTGACCAAAGTGGAAGAAACGATCTGTTGTTGGAGCCGAGTGAACAACGAAAGCGTAATTTCTTGCTCGAACCTCTATTTAATTATAAAATCGATTCGTTTCTATGGAATTAATCTGCCACTATGAACCACTGAATGGTTTTTCAGGTTTCATTTGTTAAGGGCAACGTTTCTTATGGAATTTCTATAGTGGTATTTGAACGTAAAGAATAAAATAACGATAGTCGTATATGAGTAGGAAAGGGATGTTGTTACCGACCAAGCAATCATTAAATGAATAACAAAAATGTTGGAAACACTAGTTGAATTTAAGAATTAGTTGAAGTCATATTTCTGATAAACTTATAGAAATATCCAAGTCAATATGTTACAAGCCTCTTTCCTTCACTTATGTTTGGAAATGATAATTAATGATCATATTCTATATTCCTTATAGAGCGACTGTTCCATCTCCTTGGGTGTGCCTCAAGATGTCGCGAATTCGAAGACAAGGACATGAAAGGTTAATTTTTTATTTAACTGAAGCGCTCAACCATTACAGTTATTTCAAAGAACAAATAGATTATAGCTCTCAAAGGAGCCGGCAATTCTGTTTTCGGAGCGGCAAATGCAAAAATATTACGTATTCAAACAGACCTAATGGGACATTTAGGGGTGGCAGCGAAGTGAAACGGCAAAGGCCGAAGCTTTTAAGTGTATAATATTTAATTGTGACGCCCTAGGCGTATAATCTCGCCCGGGATAATAGGTTTCTGTTTCGGGACAACCCTCGAAGAGCGACACTTGCGAGTGTGACGCCCTGGAGCCAGTCTCCACTGAAACAAATCGGATTATAATTGAGTTTTTTTATCTCTCGAAGGCTTTTGAGATAAACACTCGCGTCTGAGCATTTGTTTCTTACTCTTGAATATAATCACCTATTACTTATGAAATGTATTGCTTAGAATTAAAAATAAATTGCGATGACAATTACATTTTACATTCTAGTTAAAATAAATCACATCCCAGTAGGACTTGCAATTAAATATGCATATAATTGTTCTGTACGCGAAGGACAAAGTATCCACTTTAAATTGACGTGAAGCTTGATTTGTGATCTAATATAATAAAGAATAGCTACACTTAATACATAAATTGTAAACGAATATCGGGTAAAAGAAATTGAATTCTCCGTTGAGAAAATGTTCCATGAAAGTAAGCAAAAAACGTGATTCCGTTTATATCTTTTATATCTCGTAAATTGCAGGAGGCGGCAAGCGTTGCATGAAATTGAATAAGCATATTTCGTAAAACGTAGACGTTTTCGGAGACAATTGCCTTACCTCACCTACTCTTCACGAACTTTGTCAATTTTCTTAAAATCCTATTAGAATATCTTCTGTGCGCGACGTGTTTCATTTTTAAATTGCCCTCCCTTGCGCCTTTGAATGTTTTGTGACCGTAACACTCTGTTTTGTGATGTTAATAGCGTACTATTTGTCTTTTCATCGTGTTTTAATGTGATTGTTGTATTTATCCCTTGAAAACGTAATATCGAAGGGCTAATACTAAAAGCATGTTAATTAATATGTTAACCTTTATTAACATGATTATGACTTACACGTGCCATACTGTTTATTGTAAAGTTAATACAAAAATTCTAAAACCTTGTTCCATCAAAGCAGAATCACAAAGAAATTTTAACTTATAATTATATAAAATTATAATATGACATGTACATATGTATATATGACATATTAATGTAACTATGTTAATGCCTTTCGTAGTCCCATTCCATATCAATCTCTACGCAGTATCTTACATGTGTATGAACTAAGAACACGTCGCAGACAACCCTTCTGCACGCAATTTAATAAGCGCTTATGACGTTGCGAGTGGTAGGTTTTTACCAAAGGGTAGATTGCATATTAAATTAGGAAGTGGCATACATATGCGAGTCCGTTTGATGTCGCCACCCCGAAGCACTAATGACATTTTCCGGGATGGCACACCGGTATTTTCGGTACGTTCGGCGCAAATATGCGAAAATTTATAAATAGGAAATAATTATCGCGTTTTAATAAATTACACTCGATATGTGTCTTGTTAGGACTTTGTACCTACGTGCAGCGTCACCATACAATTAAAACTGCGTATTTTTCAAAATAACATCACGCCTGTATTTCCTCGAAAGTATGCGCAGAAGAGTGTAGTACACTCTAATATTGCACCAGTTATGTTATGCTATAAATTTTTCGATATATTATTAACAATTTCATATAAGATGGAAATTGATGTAATAATTTTGTCAACAGAGTCCCTGGCACAAGAGTTGGAGATGGAGCGCAAATCACGCCAGCAAGCCATGGAGCGCGACGTGAAGAGCCCCCTGTCGGACCGGGCCGGTTACTACAAGAACTCAGTGCTGTTTAGTTCGGCCACTTAGCTGGCACCGTCCGGGGCGCCCGAGTACCCCGACATCCAAGATTATGATAAAGAGGGAGACGATACGAGAAAACCGATTATCAGTGTGAAACCCGAGTTCAGAGAGAAATAAATCCAAAGAGTTGAAGTGATCAAAGACAATACGCGCGTCCGAGTGGGACATCTCGAGAGTTATCGCGCATTTTGTGCTAAATGCGCTGATAGAAACGAATCGGAACGATGTTCTCCGTATGTTCATGTAAAATAAAATTATTCATCTTATTGTTTAGTGTATTAAATTGGATGTAATGGATCTCGACGAAGTTGTATTTTCAAGCTGAGATTGTAATGTAAATAATGTTATTAAATCGACGTAAGCACTTAGAGGTCGTGGCGTTAGGGTGAAGTATCAGAAAAAAAATCTTCTTCCATAGTGAAATTTGTAAATATTTCTTTATATTTTTAGATGTAAGTCATAACGGTTTTATCGACGATTCCAGTAATTTATTCGTCAATACGTCTTAATCATTTACGGAGCGTACCTTATAAACTTATCTATGAATGCCATATTTATATATTAAGCATCATTTTTACCTGTTGCACACACACACGTGTTGTCGCGTAGATCACCTATGATTGTTTGTGCCGGCGTTGATTGATGGAAGAACATAGCTAATTGATGATAACAACGGTTGGAATTGAACTAAGACTGCTTTTTCAATTCAGTTTTTCCAAGCGTTTATATAAAATCTTTAATTCTCTGCGCGCTAGTCGAAACAATGCTGTATTAATAGTATTTAGTTCCTACGTAATATACATTTCGTTTGAAACCTTAAGAATTTCCGTATCGTCAGTAAAACTGCTACTGGTTTATTTTTCCTCTTTAACAGTTTTCATGATAAAACGAACGTGTTAAATTTTGCCCCCCTTTCAATACGTATGTGATCTTTAGTATCGCGTAATTTATTCAATTTTAGTGCAATGTTTAGATTTAACTGATACATTTAAAAGCATAAATAGTTATATCGTTAAGTTAGTGATCATAAACGGTTTATTTTTACAAATTTATTGACTGAACACAAAGAGACAGTTGTCGTACAATATTTAAGGGATTTCATTATAATTTCTGTATTAGAATTTGTATAAATATCGCAGTATCTCGTATCCAGTGTGTGCGTACGTGGGTAGATAATGTAACAATAAGATCAGTAGGTTTAACTTTAACATAAAGTATAAATGATAGCGTTATTTATATCGATGCTTAGTTTACGGGACGACTTTTGATGTCTAAAATAGTTTAAATACTAATAATAGATTTAGATATTGTATCGAGCGTGTAATTGGCGCTTGGCTATTCGATTGAAGTTTGAAAAAAGAACGCTGGGAGGCGTTCTGCGATTCAAATAAAGGAACAGTGTAGCCATTGAAGCGAAATATTTGTCGATTGTCTGAGTGTTGTTGTTACTTGAGCACAATTATTGTAATAGCAAATAGTCAAGCGCTGATAATGGAGTTCGCTTGACACAATTAATTTCATACATACATATTATCTGTAATGGGTAATGCAAAGTAATGGATAAAACTTAGTTGTTACAATAAATGTTTAGCTGGATGAATGTGTGAGTGTACAAAGCGCGTGAATGTGGTTCTATACTGTCTTTTGTTTTCTCTTCCGTAGACATATAAGAATTGTGACGGTACCTTACAAAATTAAATTTTAAATTTCTGTGGTATACATACATACGTGTAGTATCGTCGTAGCGTAGGCTTTCCTTTGTCAATTAAACGTCGAGGCTTCTCTGTGTACACATGAATTCTTTGGTCGTTAAATGAGAATCGCGAAGCAACTTTTTATTATTATTTATTGTTTCTATTCTAATTATTATTATTATTATTAATTTTACTTAAAATTGTGTGTGTGCCTTGTATTGTAGAGGAAAATATCAAGATTAAAAATGAAAATTATAATGCTGTGTTTTGTTTTATACCCGATAATGTACACTTTATTCTGACAGCGAAGACTTAATGAAATCCAAAAAATGGAAGAAAAATATACATACTACTAGTATATATTCATTACATACCACTAATACATTTATGGAAACCAGGGCATTTGTAAATGATCGAATTTTTAGTAACTTATTTTTAAAGAATCTCAACCTACAATTGGAATCTTACTGCACGGATACGACTCGTTCGTTTCATAGATACACCAGCAAAGATGCTCATAATTCAACTAATTACTGATCTTGTATTGATGCGGTATTTATGTCATAATCAGTATAAATAAATATGTAGATTAAATTAGAAGGATAAAGTGGCTTTACGAAAGCGACCGACGTCTTACAATAACTACTGAGCTAGATCATTTCTTATAATAATGATATGTCAATAAGATGAAATAAAATATATAAAAATAAAAATGAATACGAAATAAACGGTTGTGTACACGAATGTACTTTTTTCAAAGGTGTGAAGACTACGCTGTGAAGCAAAAATCATACAGAAGAGATATTATCAAAACAAACAGGTACAGTTAGACGGTCAATACAATTGACAGTCTTGTCGCTAGTAAACGATTTATTCCAGACAATCATCTTTGAAAGAGTAAGAAATAGTAGAACAGGGCGAAGCTCTATATAATAACAAAAATGAAGATGGTGATAAAAATAAATAAATAAATGGAAATCGATCTCAATGATTCAGATTTTAGTCACATAAATATTGATAAACATCATCATAATCATCATCTCTTATTCGTTTTCCTGTTGGACAAGAGCCTCTTCTTATAATCAGCTATAGAGAACACTATAGAAAACTGGAACGTATAGGTTTCGTCGAGAAGTTTTCTTTGGATGTTACAGAAAGTAACGTTTTAAACTGACACAATATCTTTGTAAAAATATAAACATTTGCCGGTTAAATAATTTGTCGTGTTTTATGATATCAATTAGATATAACTTGAATTTAGAGGGTAGATTACATTTTATAACAATACTACACTCCAGTTCACTAGAAGACATTATGATCAATGTAATGAAACTATAATTTTATAACGTTTTTGAATTAAAAGACGCAAGTGCCGCAGGAGGTCAAAACTCACCCTAAAAAAATTGATTAGGCAATGGATCATGTGGGAAATACCGAAATCAGCGTGGACCCATAAACAGTACTGAACGTAGGAAAATAATGGTAGGTCTGAAAAGATAGAAATATTGGACAGTCAGCTTTCTCAGCCTACCCTGTAAGCCTCCGTGCCTAAGGAACGTTTACATTTACCTTGAAACACAATTTAGCTCTTGTTTGATATTTATAATACGAACATATCATTCGTATTGGATGCTAAATAATCAAAAACATATTTTGGAAAAGCGGAGTAAAATAAAATTATTCAAACCGATAACACGCCGTCATGGCGCTCAATAAGATTTGCCTACAAACAACTGTGGACATACACAAGCTGATGATGTAAATGTTGGACAAAGATCATTTTATTCAATATGTTACTGATGTTAAGACTACGTCACCAGAGCATGTATTTATTTATATATATGCAAAACCTTAAACTAAGGTGTACAAGAACACACTTAATGCCCAATGGCATTCATTCCCAATCAGCCCTGGGTGATGGAGACAGGTAGAAACTTACATCATTCAAATATAATGCTATAACTATACGTATTTATCATGTACACAAATATATATACAAACTACAAGTAATATTGTTTATACAAAAAGTAAAATAAAACAAAACGTAACATCACGCTGGTAATCCCCGAAAGAGTAGGCAGAGGAGTGTATCTCCACCTTTCACCAGTTACATTAACGTCCCATGGAATATGTGGTGACCCTATTGCCATACACAGGGCACAGATCCAGACTCCGAATCACTACTAGAAATTCTAAATTACAAAATCCAATATCACCCGACCCGGGATTTGAACCCAGGATTTCACAATCGACAGTCGCGCTTGCAACCGCTCGACCAACAAGGCAGTCAATATAAAACAATAAATATAATAGATTAAACTGGTTACACATTGGGTGCTTCCATTTCCGAGTCTGAGGCATACTCCTTTACCTTGTTGAAGTTTCTAATCGATTGATACGTGGGTCTAAAAGCCAAAATGTCCTATAACATTTTCTTCTACCAATTACATATTCTACTCTGTATTCCATATTGCCTTACATCGTAGATATTTTGGTAAACACAAGCAGGTCAAAGTCACGAACGCATTGTATATTAAATAGTTACTTTATGTAAATCACTTGGGTAAATTAACAAAACCCTTCATCTGAAGCGACAGTGGCACTGAAACTAAAACGTCATAAACAAGGAAAGTCATAAGAACTTTGTGTTTTATTGCGATGTCCCGCGCCCGAGCGCCGCCGTTTTAAATCCTGTTAAATCGGAAAACTTCATATTTATTGCTAATAGATTCTCGGCCGATGAGCACTGGGTTATTTGGGATGCAATTTTATTTTGTCCATATGAATGATTTTTATATTTGCCCCCGGGGCGGCTGGACGCAGTGATGCGGGCCCTCCCTTTCCATTTCGGACACCGTTCAATCGCTGGCCCCTTATTGGAGATATTTTCAGATCACGGCCTTTGCCTCCAGTTACAACCGCGGCCACAATAATAAAAAACAGTTCCTTTTTACGCCATTTACATAAGTGTACATTCTGTACTATATTACTTTCCAGTCTATTCATTACTTAACTTAGCATAATGTGCCCATTCTTAAAGACGACATTTATTAAAATGATTTAAATGTTTACTCCAGTTAATATTGACATAGGTACACTGATTATATATGTACCGGCTTAACCAATGTATGTTTCTCGGGATACCCCGAATAGTTTAGACACCTATACGAGGTCCTTCTTTAAGAGCTCCCACCGATTGCAGCGAGGTCGCAGCGGAGACTGCTGACATTTAATAGTAAAATAGATACATTCATTCGGTTTTATAAATACAATTGTGCTTACTACTAGTCGGTTTTATAGCTTACTTACTGGTATCTGCTTTACATTTGGCCATACTGGTGTTTTAGTCACTAAAAGTCACTAAAATTTAGTGAAACGGCTAGCAACCAAACAGGCAGCAGTCAAAAATAACCTCTGCCACCCAAACACATCTTCAACCAACCTCGAACAGTACTGTTCTTGTCAGTCCAATTAGTATATGTACATAGTTAATAAAATTGTTAACGTTATAAATAATAATAATAATAAAAATTCTTTATTTCAAAAAATATTAACATTTTACATTAGAAAGTGGCTGGATTCTCCTTTTAAGCTCAAACTGCCTGTAGCAGGAGACTCCACTCTTCCCGAGGGAACACCATAATACCCTTGAAATTAATACTTTATCTCTCTCTTTACTCTTATCTCTACTTTATCTCTTAATCTATTACATCTTTTACTTATTTTTAACAATGTGTGTGGGTGTATGTAAGGGTGTGTCTGTATGTGTGTGTGTTATACTGGCCACAGGACCGCAGGAATAGGAACTGTTAGTAATATTAGCCCTTTTAGTACATGTTCGTTTGAGTGCAGTTAGCATCATTTAATATCTGTCATATTCAGAGTTGATCTCAAACTCCTTGCTCCTGAGGACTGAGGTAGTCGCTTTAGGATATACGTTACACCACCACCTTTAGACTGCAACACAATTTCTTATAATAACATTTGCTTCACGGTAGAAATATACATATCTAGCAGTGGTACTTCTGGCGACCCGTATACATGTACGTATACGTATGTTATGACATGACATATAAAAAGACCCGTAATAAAGGAGATGCTTGAGAAACGTTTTGTAATTTTACACTGACATTCGCAGACATAATAATTAACTCATGAAGCTCATGTTGTAACATCTTAATATAAGTATGTACCCATTTTAAAAGATGCATAAGAACACCTATGGAGTTTCTTCTCCATAGTGAGGCATCTTCCGAAGCGGTGGTAGCATCATTTTGACGTACAAAAAGTGTTCTTATGAACC
>DWMG01000381.1:0-20333 GCA_018244855.1 Elbella merops
ATATTTTAAAAACATCATCGAATCAAACCAAGACTAAAATTAATTTTATTCTGTCACAAGAAAACATTCAAAGGCAAAAGCCCTCGGAGCTTTATTAGATGGCCTTACTCAGCACTTTTTTCAATCCACATACCTAAATTCGTCAGAAATTTATGTTCGTCTCTCGTCGAAAGGACGATGAGACCAAAACGTCGCACGATCGTGCTGGTACTGTACAAGATATTAATAAACCTATGTGTTTAAATACGTACCATGTAATGTAGTGTACTAAAAAAAGATACCTACGTCTTTTGAAAAGAGATTAAGGCACCGTAAGTACGGGGCGTATTCAAAAATAAAATTGCATTTTATAGGAACGTCACGTTCCATGGAATAGAAGGTGAAGCTGTTGCCTGATAAATTAAACTGATTTAAACTTTGTTTATCAATGTTACTACTATGTCATTTTGTATGGTGAACCTTGTCTGCCAGGGTTGTTTCACTTTCTTCCCCGTTTACTTCCCGAATCGGCCCCGGAAGGTGACGACAAAACAAATTAAAACACATACAAGAACATAAAACTAACATCAAATCAGTAGTAAGTTTAATAGATTAGTCTTTGCCGGGAGCTCATAGAGAAATATTTCGGATAGATCCTAAATATTTCGCGCGTACCGAAAAATATACGCGAATTAACCCGATGGAAACATAATACAATCAAGACTTGGAAATATATTTATACACAATTAAATCGAAATTAAAATGTATAAATTTGAATATGGCTACTAAATAAAATTGCTTGTGACAGAAGTGTTACCACAAATAAATTTATGCCAAATGTCGAAATAAAGTTGATAAAAATCTAAAAATAACGATATAAATTTAAAATTGTAATTTGTCGTTTTCATGTAATAAACAGACCGTCGACCTCAATTAAAAGCAAAACGGAAAATCTTAAGACTTTCATCAAAAAGAAGAAAGAAGAAGCGATGACCTTATATTAAGAGAACATTTTACATCGACAATGAGAGAGATGAGAACTTGTGACACACCACATATTCACATTTTTATAAGAGACATTAGTAAGATAACCTTACTTCATTTTTCAAGTACAAGTACACGTTCAGTTTTTCATTTACAAGGCTTCATTTTTCCAAAGAGCTAGGCAACGGATTAAATATCCTATGCAATACACGATGACCCTATTGCCATACACCGACCACAGATCCAGACTCCGAGGCCATCCAATAGTATCCGACCCGGGATTTCAACCCAGGACCTTCCGATCGGCAGTCGCGCTTGCAACCACACGACCAACGAGGCAGACTCTTACAATACAAATATTAATATTATTCAATATTGAAAATACGTACTGTGGACAAATCCCTAATTTATCAATTTTAAAGCAAATGTTATTGTACCAATATAATATGTATATAAGTGGGTCATACAACCGGTCTACTTGTCAGCAAATAATGTTCGGTAAATTACACTATTGTTCACAATTTGATACAAAACAAAGAGAACACTTTATACATGATATATTTTCTAGAGATTTATATGTGAAGAGAAGTCTTTGTAGACTGTTTAAGAATATTGATCCCGCGAAGGAGACTATATCCAGAGATAGGAAGCCTTGTGACATCTAAATGCACGTATACTGACTTGCAGAAAGTATTTACTAACACAACTACCCACTTACTTACCTTCAATAACATACTCGTCAAACTTGACAGTACCCTCATTTTCCAGCTTCACAGGTGGACGGAATTTCTCCAGGAGAATCCTGACCGCGCCCTCTCGTCCATGGCGTGCTGCGGCGATAAGAGGGGTGCACTTCACGCCGTCACAGCAAGCGTCCTGGCAAATGAAAGTTTGCTATAGACACTGCCAGGAAATATAATTAAGGTACTAACACTGAAAGCTAAGCCCGTGAACGAATTCTAATGAGCTGAACATCATAATCATCAGCCTATCTCAGTCCACTGCTGGACATAGGCCTCCTCCAATGAGCGCCATCGCGCTCTGTTCCTGAGCTGAACATACTATACCTTAAATAAACTACGCACATTTTAAGAAATGTACAATAAGACATCCAATTACATCCCATACATTTTATGCTGTACATGATGAAAATGTACAATTCAACCTTTAGTACAATTACATATCTTTCAATTGTACTAGTAATACATTAGTTATTAAGCTTTTTACTTGAGAAAGAAACATAATTAACTGCAAAAGAAGTGAAAAACATTTAAATTTTAGATGATGATAATGATAAAGAAAGTAATTTATGTATGTATTTATTTTTGGTATGCATAGTTTGTGAGAACATGATGAAATACAAAAAGCACATGTTGTTTTATATTAACCATGAAGTGCTAACAGACATCTTAAACATTTCTATAAAGATAACAGATTGGTGTGTCATGATGAATCCTAAAAGTCAGCAAGTGGGTAGTTGGAATAAAAAGTTTAGTAACAGTTTTACACCTACATAACCATATTTAGAACATAGTGTCTAAAATTTCTCTAATATGTGAAGATGACTATGGATTTTAATTCACATATATTTAAAACATTTCCAGAAGATTTTATCTATGCAGAGGATGGAAATATCTGGAAGATTGTATATATAGCAATAGTTACACCATTTTAACAGCTAATAGCACTTTGAAATCAGTGATTACGATGCTCAGTAAATGCAAGAACAAGCAACATTGGTTATAACACATCACTGTTAATTCCTAACTTGACATCATTTCATGCAATAATTGTCTTTAATATGTGCATATTATAAATGTGTTTAAAATATAGTTAGTCACAATAATAGCCAAATTTAATCCCAGATGTTTTTTTAGTTGTTTCAATAAATGTTTTCATGTACAATGTAATAGTTAACTAGTGTAAACCAAAGTGAAAAGCGACTGCCTGTTGTATAAATAAAAAACCAATATTAAACAAGAGATAACAGGACGGCAATAGTAACCCAAAAGACGATCACAAAGCAACATGAAATCTGACAATGACTAAAATTGCACACACAAAATAATCATCACACCCGCTAAGGAAAGAGTACCATCTATGCGCCACGTAAGTTTAAAACTATATGAACCCACAAAAATGATAATGAAAAGGGACAACAGACAGAAATAAAAACAAGATTTGATATATAACTCACTTTTCGGCAATACATATTGGTTATTTGTTAATACAATGATTACACAGGCAAAATAGTTAGACACGGCGGGCTGGGTACAGGATGCCTTGAAAAAACAAGTGAAATGAAATTAACACTGAGATCCATTGAACTATAATTAAATTTTTCAAAAGAAGTTTAGCAAAGTGAACCAAATTTATAATTCTGATAAGGATGATTTCCTTTATCATTAGGATTTTTCAAGATACTAATAACAAAATTTTTTGAAAACATCACTGTCGTTTTCAAATATCATGTCTTAAGTTATTAATTTGTCAATGATGTTTTATTTAATCAAAATATCTATCTGCTATACACAATTTAAAGAATAAGTTCTGTGCCCACATGTTTTTAAATGATTCTTTCAATATGTACATCAACAGAAATATAATAAAAATTGTTTTTGTGTGTCATAGTTTACTGTGAATTGGATTCAATTCGCTAAACTTCAGATTACAAACCTATTTCAGTACAAAATAAATTATCATTGTAAAACGTCTTCTGGTGCAAATACTTATAAATAAATGCAAATAAAGATAGTCATATCTTTGTTTCATTAACTCCACTTTATTAGTAGTTAACTAACTACTCAATTATATGGTGTAGGAAATAATTAATTTCACAACAAGCATGAAAAGTATGTCAATTTCAGGTACTAATTACAAGGAAAATAAAAACAAAACTTCACACCTCTAATTCTCGAAGGCATAGGCTGAGCAGCACTAACAATTATTGTGGACCCTCAAAATCCTTCAAGTGTTTTTCTTTTTGCTTTTTCTCAGTCTATTCCAACCAGTGACTATGTAAGGCTAATGAATTATATCAATCTTTGCTATTTTTATTACCACTATACTTATTACTTATGTACATATTGATTACAAGTTACTATCCTTGACTCATGTATTTCTAAGACAAAATCTCAAACTTTGTCCACCAGCATGTTGCTTAATAAGAATTGATAGAGATGTATGTATTAATGTCAGATTGCCCAAAAAATTACCACTAATACTTCAATTCAAAATAATAAAATTACTATGCAGTACTGTATTAACTACTTAATTATATAAAAAGCAGCTTTTCATAACAAGAAACCATATTACACAAACAGATATTATAGGGTTAAAACAGAAATATTGACTGAGTGAAATTTGCTCAAACATGTGAGATGTTAAATATATTTGAATGTCAACGAACTGTATTAGTAATGAAACAGCATTTGTAAATATAACTTGATGTGTATTAATCTTGAAAAAATATCAGTGACATTGACTTCCATTCTATTTTTAAAAAATGTTGCTCTTTGTTGCCCTGCAGTAAATGTACAATTACAAATAACTAACTGAAATATACCTGAACAGTTCTTATGTTCAATAATCATTCATAGGAAAATATAAAAACTAAAATCTGAACGAATAAAATACTCTAATAAAAAAATACAAACAAATATTATCAACAAAATCATTAATGACTTACCGCCCAAATTTTAAATCTCTTGTATTACTTTGTAAAGTTAGAGTGGATATTTCTCACCAATTGCAGCTCCAATGGAGTAACTTTGAACAATTCCAGCCAATATGTTGTATCCACAATAAACATATGGTCCGGGTTATCTCATTTATTGTTAGTCCTCAATGCATCTACCACCAGTCATGAACAAAAATTGAGATACAGTAGGTTGGTCGCAATAGTTGAAATAGAACTATATATTATGCAATGATCACTTTACACCAGGTGGACTGCAAAAGCTTTTGCCATTTGATTTTCATATTAAAATGTGCATGACAATTAAACAATATTTATAAAATCGTCTTTCGTGTGTATCAAAAGCAGCCCACATTAACTTATTATGTCTAAATACAGAACAAATATTTGTGACTTTAATCCATGTTTACTATTACAAATAATTGAAAGCTCAAAATTCAAGTTACACCTAATCTAAATCAGGACATAAATGAGAATACAAGTATAATCAAAGCACTTAATTCAAATGATCATTTACCATAGATTGTGATAAAACCACATCAACAAAATAAAGCCTATTATGGTTAACAGCTTTCTAATTAAAATGTTTTCATTACCTTTATAATAGACATCTCTTTAGTATAATATTATTATTTCCTATAACAACTTTATTTTTTGCTAAACTTTGTGCCAATTAGTTAGGTGGCCAATATTAACCAATGCTGGAAGTGATTTCTTTAAACTTTAAAGGATTTATATATAGTCTCTTCTGTATGATTTTTTATATCATTATTTTCCTTGTGTACAAAATCATTAAATAAAAATGCAGTTAGGAGATATAATGACTAAATTAGACCTCATACAAACCATAGAAATATTTATGTAACAATAATAAACATTTTTAGCACCCTCATAAGCCCACACTCATATAGGGCATCATTATGACATGCATGATTCCATAAAACAGATTAAATAGTAAATATTACCACAATTTTTATAAAAATGTTATAGAAATCTTGTCTTTATTTCCATCATTCTATAAATGTCCAGTTTTTATTAAATTTATATATGAGGTTATGGATGTGCATGCAAATATATAAAAATGACTGTGGTTAAAACCATATGACCTAATATGTGATGATATTAAACAGTTAAATAATTTACTAAAGTATCACAAAAAATTATCAAAAAATGTCCTATATAGCTTCTTTGGGATGACAGCCTAATAATTTAAAAATCTTTAATATCTTGTAGTTTGAACATTTAATAAAATACTGAGAGTTATACTTATGGTACATATTACTGGCTTAAGCCAGGATTTCTCCACAGTAATAGCACAATAATTTTATTTATATTATTAAAGTAACAAACAAGTTATGTCATTATGTGCTAAATGACACATAAACATGTCAGATAATGTTCACATACTAGTTGAAGAATCAAGAATGTGTTGCTATTGGACAGACATAAAACACTATGTGATCCAGTACCATCATCATTAGTCAAACTGGCAATTGATAAAGCAATAGCAGCTACTACGTATTGACACAATAAATAATGATATTTTTTATGCAAGAAAATCCCAAGCAAATACATCAATAATGTATCTGTAAGCAAAACTCAGAGGCTTGTTTTTTACAAGCACAACTACCATACTCCAAATGTCTTCATTCTCATAGTACTACCATTACCAATATTTATATTCTGGTACACTAGATGAATGTAATATGATCAAATCAACAGAGAATTAACAAAAATAAACAACACTAATAATAAAAATTGCCATAATATTCAGTTTTATGTTATCAATTGCTATTACTTGTATAAATTCATAGTTATATATTAAACATATTTATAGCTAGCTTGCAAGTTGAATATTGTAGTTTTTCTGAAGGAGATATATGAAAAATGTTAGGCAAAGCAGCATGCATTCCACCTGATGTTAATTGGTCAAGTTACAAAAGGTGACATGAGAACATCATCATCAGCAGCTGCCTAAATCCACTGATGGGCATAGGTGTCCCTGACAGGTTTAACTCATGATCTCCACACAGGACATGTTTGCTGGGGATCAGAGAGCATGATAATATACCTATTGTAAAGTTGTTGCAATCACTTACTGTTTACCATTGATTCAAAATGACATACTGCCAAATAATAACATGCATCCAAAAGAATTATTTTATAATTAAATATCTAAATCAAAAAAAAATCTAATAACTATATTCACGATATAGTAATGACTGACAAGAAATTAAATTACCTAATAATAATGACAACTTTTTCAAAATAAGGAAACCGGTAAGCAAATCAACATAAGTAATGGTGAATAATAGCAAATCAACATAAGTAATGGTGAATAATATCAAAGAAACTGGCCAGAACTGACCGCTGACATCCAGAACACCAAGAAAAAGGCGAAGTGTATTGTCTTAGCGCCTACCATTCGATCTTTGAACTAATAATGTCGCAAAACGCTCCAAAAGCTCGAAAAACTTATCAAGGTAACCCGCAATTGCGTGAAACGTACTACGCACGAGCGTCTAACGTAACAGATCTCTATTATTTTATAGATATAAATAGGATTTATGGTTTGTAGAACACAATATCGACTAATACCACTGGTTAGGCATCGACTTACTTGCAAAAGTCCTACAAAAATAAGTCATAGCTATGTACTTACATCATTGAGGAGAATGTCGATCTCATCTGTGTCCTTTTCGTACAACAAAGCGTACAGAGTCAGGGACATTCCATCCCTTGCTGCGAAATACACCCTTTCCCTTATGGAAGTGGATTCGATTCGCGACAATATCTTCTCTTCCATTACTAACTCACAGAATGTCCAAAATACACTAAAGGTAACACTGCAGTTTGTCAAAATTTAAATAATATTTATTTTTCTTTTCTTCACACTCATGGTCTCGCTAGCTCACCGAAATCTCGACACATTCACACAGCTGAGCTGAGATGAGGAATGAAATCTAATGAAAATGAAAAACGGGGTTGGAGGGGAGCGAACAAGGAATAGAATTAAATTCAACAGACTATCAATAGACTTCGCCGGTATTGAAAACGGAATACTTTTACCGGTTATTTGAAAACTATACTTATACGTTTTAGTAATATGATATTATTTCGTTTATTTTTAATAAGTGTAAACAGAATTTACTTTTGATATTTAAGAACAGACTTCATATTTTAACAAAAGCTTACAATAATACTGCAACGGAATGCATCTATGCGCCATGCCACGTTTTGTCCAAGTGGAATCTTTCTTGACCAATCAGTGATCAAATGGTTCATTTCTGCCCTTCAAATTGACATTTTTTGGTGTTTGTTTTTGACGTGTACGTGTTAACCTGTCGCTTTCCCTTTATTTACACGATAAATACTAAAAGCTTTTAACATAATGTCGAGTGGTCAGTGGGAAGTTGTTGGAAAGAGTAAAAAGACCCAAAATGGAAAAGTAAAAACTAGTAAAGATGACGAAAAAAAACCGATGAAAAATGGCCCGAAATTGGAGGATATGGGTGAGTAAAGGTTCGCTTTAGCCACGCTTATTTTGTTCCTTTGCCACATTTTTTCCGATTTTTATTTTTTCTTTTCCTAATTTTATTATTTAAATTCAGTACCTCATTCACAAATTAAATCTTTTTACGCTGGCATGGAAATTGATGATACAAAAAAAGCGCCAAAAGATAAAAAGAAAGATGGAGATAAGAAAGGCAAGAAACAAGATAAGAAGTCTGAGCCATCAAAACCTAAACCGCCGAAGACCATAGAAGCTGCTTTGGAAGCCGTAAGTATTCAAACAATATTTAATGTAGATCCTAGATATTATAAATTTGCAATATACTTAAGGTCAACAAACCCATCATCTCTAAATTTGAAATTACTCAATGTACCTTCACTAACAAGTACATAAATAGTCACAAAACTTAATTCTATGACCACTTTTTATTGTCTATCATAAATGACTTCACAAAGTTTCAAATATACTTACAATGCACAAAGCAACTTATTTACAATTATAATAGACAAAAAATTCTCATTATGTTTCGGGCTTCCTGGAATGATACTCTGTTTGTTTTAGTTTTTAGATAATAATTCATTTATCATGCCTAGGGTGTGTTATAGTTCCTTTAAGTTATATTATGACTGAAATTAGATCTTTACTTATTTATGTTAGCACCACTTCATTATCTGTACAGTGATGTTAACATAGAGTTTAGTCTGCTATTACAATGTAAGATCACACCTGTAATCTCTGAAGGGCTAGGCAGAAGAGTGCAGTACACTCCCATGTTTCACTAGTTTCATTTGAGTTCCATTGTATTCTTTGGAATGTAAACCTACTGGTAAGTCCTATTGTTGGTAAGTCTATTGCCATACACCAGGCAGTGATCCAGACTCTGAGTAAGTACTAGAAATTCTAAATTAGAAAAATCCAATAGTACCTGACCCAGGATTTGAACCCAGTACCTCCCAATCAGCAGTTGTGCTTGCGATCACTGGACCAATGAGGCATTCAATCTTCTATTACTCTTCACAGAAAACTATTCATAGTATACTATACACTGTATACTGTTTACAGTATATAATTCACAGTACACTGTTCACAGAACATTACCCACAGTATGCTATTCACACTATAACAGTACATGGATTTATACTCTAAGCCATCCCTAATTGTGAATCAAAACATTCTTAAAAGTACAAACACAACTAGTACTAATTATAATAGGTATTGACTGTAGCCAAGCCATTGATAGTTAATAATGTATTCGTTTTCACTCAAAATCGTATTTGCTACAATTCTCTAACATTAAGTTAACCTATTAATAGAGTTAAAGTAGTCAAATCAAATTAAAAATAAATGTCTATATGACTGGATATATGTACAGATTTTAGTTAGTAGATAAGTGAAGTATTGTTTTGAGTGATATTTGATTTAGTAAATATATTGATAAGAAATTAAATGTTTCCATTAAACAAAAATAATGATTATTGACATTATATAATAATGTAAACACATGATAAGGCTGCTCTTCTGAGGAATAACTTAAGTTTGGGATATGAATAAGATAATTTTAAGTATTGACAAATGGTACAAAATTATGGCCATGACATAAATATTAAGTATGTCAGAATGGTATTATAAGATTCATTGTGAAGTTAATGTATGTAAATATATATAGTACATTATATATTACTATGTATTCTATCTCTTAATTGTATATACTATAGAGTTCTTATTGACACCTACTACATATTCTGAATCACACTTTGAGCTAACTGACAGAGAATGCCTCTTTGTACCAAGTGTAACCTTTATTAAACCTACTTACAAGAAAACCAATAAAGAATACAAATATTATTGGAAATATATCACGAAATAATTTTAGCTATATCACTATAGTTTGTTGTATTCATAAATAAGTATTAAAATGAAAATAACTATTGATTAAAGTTAATCATTGTAGTAAAAATAATCTCAGTTATATTTCTGCTATTACAATATTGTTGAATAGTTTGAACATTACACTGTACTTTGTTTATTGCTGTCACATCCTTATATAAAAACATTTGATATTTCCCAGATTGATCCCTCAGAGCTGGCAACTATAATTACATCAAACAAAGTGAGATTCTCCAATGCTCCACTTGTCTGGCTGAAGGAGGTGGCCAGTTTCCTTAATACAAAGATCCAAATTGATGTGGATGATCCCACATTCTCCAGCTATCCTCCCAGATATCCAATATGTTATATCCCAGATGAAATAAGGGACAGTCTGGAGAGAGTTCTCCAAGAATCTGGCAAGGCAAATATGCAATTGTTCTTTGATGTCACCCTGACAGCCTTAGCGAATGACATTAGCAGAGGTTTGTAAAATTTCACTAACATTTGATTAGGAAATATACACAAAGGGTTAAAATGTAACACCTGTCAAATTTTTTTCTACCTAAAAGTACTATATGAACATTGCACACACTTATATACTGACATATTTGTGTGAGTGTGTGTGTGTGTGTATGTAGCATTATGCAACAATTAACTAGTGCTTTAAATAAAAGTTTGTAAAATTTGATGTTATAACATCAAATGAATCTTTTTAATTTACATAATGTAATTGACATTGTTGTCCATTATGTATGAAATGTGTCTCTATAAATTTATTTGGCTCCTTTTAAAGAACATGTTCATGTACAAAAGTGATATATGATATATTATTGTTTTTAGATAAAAATCATACACAGTAAAAAAACGGTCTGATTTATCTGTACGGATTACTTCTAAATTGTACTAATAAACCTTCAATGTTCTTATCAGGTCAACATGTGAATGGCCATAGAATCCTTTTACAATTGCTGGCACAAAACTATCCGGACTTCTGTGTTGCATCTATTCCCAAGAGCATTAGTTTAAGGAATTCCTACCAGAACAGACCTCCAATAGGGCTTTCGCTACTGTGGGCTTTGGGGCAAGGAGGTCTTAATGACTTTGATGTGGGAATGAAAGGTAAGATTGATTATGAATAATACATGTAATCTAAAAATATTTAGTTCATCTTAATTTGTTAGCTATTTGTGTTTAGATTTGATTGCACCCATGACTGAGTCCAGTTACATACTTGATCATTGAAGGCATATATTTTGGACCATATCTACTTGAAATATTAAGGGTCACTTGAGGATGTTTCACAACAGTTATCATTGAATTACAGATAATACTTATATTCTCCTTAATTCAATCTGTGAGCCATGATAACAGACAAAATTCTAATAATAATATAGTTATTGCCACTTAAAAAAAAAAAACAAATAACAAACAAGCCTCAGCATCTGCTGATATGAGAAATATTAAATATACCACCTTTTTCTTTCATTCAATGTGTATATAATGTAGCTTTGTTTAACATAATTTGTGACCACTTTGTAATATTTGCCTTTGATCTATGTATGAACTGTAATTTTCTTCTGCAGCAATTTGTTCTGACAAGAAAAGTAATATATCATTGTGAGATTTCTTATCATTTATCACTTTGACACCTATGTACATATGCTCTTTGATAATCTCACACTACTGAGAGCTTTATCTTGTACATTGTGTCTCTTATCAGAATTAAGTTCAGTTGTGTGCAGTTATAATTTAAAATAAATTAAAACTACAAGTAATCTTGCTTCAGGTACATTAACTTTTTTATAAAATTTTATATATGTTTGTGTATTAATTATTACTTTGAGGTTTTTAAATCAATACCAATGTGACAATCTTTTATATTCTTCAGAAAACCTTATTCATTTGTTATATAATGGAAATTTAATTTGGGATTATTTTTCAATAAAGTTTTTCCTTGTTTCATTTAATATTGTTTATTTCAGTGTGTTGATCTTTGCTTGTTGGGACTTAAAAACTTGGATAAATGCAAAGATTTATAAAACATTTTAATGGCTTTTGTAGTGATGATTTATAATATCAACATAAAACGACAATCACAGATTATAAATTTTGTCTGAAATACACAATCTTTATGCAATCAAAAGCCCTGCTCCACTTCACCTATGCAATGAATCATTTCACTTTCACACCTTGGGTTACAGATAGGATATAATATTATAATTTTTTATAACCTGTGAAACAGAACACATAAATTCACACATTTTAACACAAGCATCCTCCAAAACAACAGTTAAGTCTGCTGTCATTGCCATCTTATAAGCTGTCTTACAAATATTCCATAACTTTTACACTTTCAGCGTGGCAAGACCTGTTTCTGCCTATCATAGAACTGAAAAATTACTCAAAGTACATCATAGCATATCTATCCAACCTAATGGACAATCAAGCAGATTCAAATGTCAATGTCACCCAGGACCAGCTGCTGGCCATGTTCGACTTGGTTAACAATAAAAAAAATGCACTGTCGAAAGACCTCGCAAGTGACCTTATCGTTCAATTAAGTAAATATAAGGTAAGTCATAATGTAAACCTAAACTTTAAATGAATATTCCTAATGTCTTTCCACCAAGAGACATCTATACATGTGTATTAAGTACCATGTGAGCATAGGATCTATCTAGTTTCATATCAAATAGCATTGAAATTTTTTAATAACTCATCCAGAAACCTTATGCAAGTCTTAAGTTAAGCACTCCCAACATCTCTAACATTTCCAACATCAGCTGATTGGCCAATGTTTGGTTTGAAAAGTAAAATGGATTTATAATTCAACAAAATACTGTAGCAAACTACACTATATCATTTTACTGTTTTGTACTAAATGTACTACACTTACTGTTTTGTACTAAATGTACTACAGTAATAAATGAAATTAAAATAACATGTATTCTATACCCAGGATATCTATTTCCGAAAAAGTGGAAACAAGCTTCAGGTGACATTCAACCAGTTGATGAAGAAGCTGCCAAATCAATACCTGAGTGGACCAGCATTAGATCCATATAATAGAGTATTAGTAGAGAGCCTATTAGATTGCTTGCAGAGGGACGACTCTTGCAATGCCACTTGGAGACAGCTCTTCCATAAATGCACCAAACAGTCGGCTACAGTAATTGATTATATTGGTAAGTTAAAAATGAAATGTTTATAGTAACTGAATATGGAAACAGAAAGTCATCCTCATCTGTGGGGTTTAGTGTTAGAAACTTTATTTCAGTACATTTTTGTTACAGTTAATTCACATGTATAAGAAAAATATTAGGGTAATTTGTATCAATATGTTGTTTTGATGATTTATGTCTTAATACAATATATTTCTACAACACTCTGTATGAAATTAGATACCAACTGGGATGAAGTCAGTACGAGACTGAAGCAGAAATCTCTCAAAGTCACTATAGCTCAGTACAAGGAAGTCAGTGTTGAAGCTCTAAAGGGGAAGAAAAAGGATGAGACAGTTGTTAAAGTAAACAAGATATGCCAGGTATGTATGTCTATTATGAATAATATGTGCAGAATCTGTTTGGTTTAAAGAAAAAAAAATAGATATCCATACTGTTTTATCCTTTGTTACAAACAAATGAAACAAAATAAATAAAATGGAATATAATTTGCATGTACAGATTTAAAAACAATCTCAATTTCCTCTTCTATTCATACTATTTTAAGATATGGAAAACGTCACAAATAATATCATATCGAGCTCATATATTCCCGAAGAGTTGGGCAGAATAGTGTATTGCACTCTCATGTTTCACCAGTTAAGTTACGTTTCATCATGGAATAGGCGTCTATTACCACACACCAGGCTATTACATATGTAAAACATTTAATCAAAAATTTACATTTTTTATTCCTCTTGGAAGCTTAACTTCACTTTAAAAAAGTATAATATAAGTAGAGTAGAAGCTTTTAAAGAAACCGTTAGTAAATCACTATGTAAATTAAAAAGTAGCTATGCGTAACAGTAGTTTATATAATGGTAACACTCGTGACATGACATGTGAACTGTCATCTCATCTCAGTGAAGAAAATGTATTGAGAGGACATTTTGTTCGTCCAATTAAAATTTTTAACAAAACTCGTTTCGCTTCTGTTTTATATCATTTTCATGTGATTTAACGCAATCGGGAAATACGGTCGTTCGGTTGAGGTAAGTCGTAAAAACGTGCAAACCGCCAATAACGGCTTTATACTTAATTTGCCCGTATGGGGCGTCTCGAGAACGATAAAATTGTGTATTAGCAGCATTACGCACTTATTTATATTGAACACGTTATTTTCTATGCGAGACTAGATAAAAACGCTTTGAACTCTAGTGTAACTGTAAACATGTTCGCAATGTGTTACATGCGCTAATATGTAACGAAATCGAACGAACACAATACGACGTCTCGGCGGGAGCCGCGTAATTTATTTCGAGATTATTATCTGTTATTAAAGCCAGGTAAATTAAATTGTGTATGTACGCATATAAAGATTGTTCGGTGGTTGGTGAATTTTAATTGTGTTGTGAAAACGGTTTATATGTGATTAAAACGTTGAAATTCTTGGCACAATGACGTATATTTTTAACAGCGTCAAAAACCATGATTTTTTTTTCAAAAGGACAAATTCGTTAAGCTTTCACTTAGATTTGATTTTATAACAACTTTTATTTTATTCAACTAGTGTGGATAAAGTTAGTCGCATAAGTAAATACGTTAGAATGGCAAAAATGCTATAAGCAACCTTCACTTGACATCGTCACATTATTTTTTAAAGCAATATTATCCATGTATTAAAATAGAAACAGGAAAACAGGTTACACAAATGGTCAAATATGATAATTTATAACAGAATGTCATTAATTTATAAATTCATGTCCAATGTTAGATGTCAGAAGTTAAAGATAATGTAGGAAATAGAGTTTATTGTATCTTCAATAGTATGTTTATTTAAATTTTATTTAATGTGTTATCAAAATCTCTACTAATAATTTAACAATGGTAAAAAAAAACATCTGTATAAAAAATATTTTAATGTTTTAACCCACATGCCTAGCACAGGGGTTAGGACAAAAACCTCTCAGAGGAGATCTATGTCCAGCAGTGTACTAAGATAGGCTGATGATCATGAATTTTTATAAAATGCTTATTACCACATGTTATAAATGTCAATGGCAGTCAATAATTTAAATTCACATGGAGAGTGGAGTAATAAGGGACAAAAACCCATTAGAGGAGCCATATGTCTAGCATTGGACTTAACAGGATGATGATGATGGATGTAATGCATGACACAGGTATGTAGAGAGTGTGATTTAGGGATCACAATTTAGGATTCTTTTGGACTAGAAGAATCTTTCATAGTAGAGCAAATGAAGCCACAAATTACACTTAGTCTTATATAATTTTGTGTTAACTTATCAGCTCCAATAGCTTAGTGCCACTTGGAATTTTATCTCTTAACTGTTTGTGTGGGTAATTCTGATTGGTGTATTGATACTAATAAAAACTTCTTGATCAACATATTAGTTACAACATTGTAATTTATGCATACATATTTTCACACATATCCCTTTGGGGTAGGCAGAGAGCACTGAGTAATTGATAAAGGCAATAATTTGTAACTATTGTCTAAACTTTGGAGTGATCATTTTTTAATAAGTTGTATGAAAGGAATGTTTTTCGTAATATCCAATTTAGCTGGAAAGGTGGACTCTTTAACTATGTTAATTTTAATTTGTTTTATTATGGTAAGTTATTTAATTGTCATTCAGCAAGATAAGAGTGTTTGTAAATGTGATATGCTATATAAATAACCTTTGTACACTTTTATATAAAGATAACTTTTTGACCCATGTTTATTGCACTGAATTATTATTGTTTGAACTGAATGGGGTAGGAATTGGGGTAAACTTGACAATTAGCACTAGATTACCAGAGTTAATTTGACTCAGTTTCGACTTTATTGCTATATATTTGGAAAAACCAAAATATTTATTTTAAATAATACTGACCAAATTCCACAAAAATATAGTACTAAAGCAGGCTCCTGCAGATGGCCTCTTCATGTATTGTAACATATCTTAGATTAAGCAGCAATCAATGATTGGGTTTTGGTTTAAAGATGTCACTCAACTAAAAATTTCAAGAAAGGATTTTATTTTACAATTGGCTGAAGAACTGAGTGGTTATTATGACCATGAAGCCGGAACTACTTTCGCTTCTCTCCCATACACATAATATTGAAAAGTGAATTGAATTGTGAAGTGCAAGTATCATACAAAAGAAATAGAAGTAAGGCCATCTGTGCTAAGTGTAATAAGAAATCTGCGGAAAATATATTTTAAAAATGGAATATAGATGTAAAAATTGTTTTAACCCCTTTTTAAATAATATTTGTTTAAAATAATTTTTGTATTTAAATCTTCAATTTTTGTTTGAGTCAAATTGACTCATGTCAGGCAAAATAGGTATATACCCAATGTCCCGCAATCTAGGGTTAAGGCAATCAAAATGGAACTATTGGGGCTGATTTGTTTACTTATATCTGGTCCCTGAGACCTGTAGTTAATGAAAATAATGGTCTTTAAAAGCAAAGATTTGATTTAACAAGTAGCTTTTAGCCACATCATTATTTATTTATATACATAACTATATAAACATTACACATTTTTACTATCCAATTATGAATTGTGACCACCTGCTTTGAGTGAATGCAGGGCATCCTCAGACAGGCACTTAGAGGCAGTCTCTTCTTTCCCATAGCAAGAGTCTGCATAGTGAATTTGTTAGAAATTTTAACCTAAATAGAATAGAATAGTATTCTAACATTCAAATTTTGAATTTACCGCAAATTAAAAATTTGCGCCACTTTGTGTAACATGAAAAACTGGTAATTTAGTCTTTAATAACATCCATCCATTGTTTAATGAACCTTTGGATATCCATTGCTGGAAATAGGCCTTTTCTAATCGGTGCCACTTCTTCCCGTCCTAGAGCTTCTGAATCCACAACCAGTATCACACTGTCTTCTTGAGATTGTCATACCACTTGATAGGAGAGTGACCTATGTCCCTAATATCAACAATATTTTTTAATTACATTATTAACTTTGTGTCATTTGTTGCAGGATATTCTAGACAGAATGACCAGCACTAGAAGATTTCCTTGGCTGAGGGTGATCTTCTTCCTCTTTGTGGGCATCGCTGGACTGGTTGCTTACGATGTCTCCAAAGCTGGCGGCAACTTCCCAAGTGAGTAGGGATATTGATTATCCATTTGACTGTGTTGTATTTCCTTTGACAGCTGTTAGGTTTTTCAAATTTGATTTGCTGTAACTACAACACATGTGTCAACACTGATCACAAATTCACACTGTGGAAACATTCCATGGCCCTAAAACATGATCTCTAATCCACATGCCCATTGTGGAGCCAATAAAGGCCAATGTCCAGCAGTGGACTTAAAAGAGACTGAAGAGATGTTTTAAAATAGTAAACAGTATCAGACATTTTGTGGTAATCCATTGATACAATAATTCAGCGGGTTAATGCTGCCAGCGTTTTAAAAACAAGGGTAATTTTGCAAATACTACCTCTAAGGGTGAAGAAATTGAGGTAAAAAAGAATACACAAGTGCATTTTAGATAAAGTTTTTTTTAAATGTTTCATCAAAATGTCTATTATCAATAATAACATGACATATTATAAGTATATAAAATTAAATACAAGTTCTTACAATTAATGGATGTCCTCAATATAACTAAGCAGATTGATATCGCTGCTACACGCCCCAGCAGGCACGGCAGCGCTACACTGATCTTTATTGCTTTTTAAAGGTCGTACGTTATAGCGAGGCATTTGATGATACCTGGTTATATTTTCTTTGGTAACGCTCGAGTGACTGCAAACATGGCTATAATTTACTTATATTTCAATCCACGTCGTCATCATATATGAACAATTATAGCAAGATATATCTCGGTATAGCAAAGATATGAGCCATCTAATATCAATAGCGGCATTATGCACAATGTTAAATTTAGTTAAAAACGACAAATTGGTATATTACATGAATTATCCTACTAATATTATAAATGCGAAAGTATGTGAGTATGTATGTATGGATGTTTGTTACTCTTACACGCAAATACTACTGAACCGATTACGATGAAATTTGGTTTGTAGGTAGCTGAAGACCCAGAATAACACAGGCTACTTTTTATCCCGGAGTTCTCAAGGGATCGGGATTTACACGGGAATAACGATAATTTATTTTGTCGTAAGGCGACACGAAGTTCGCCGGGCCAGCTTACCCATTTCCTAATTGAAAATAGATACTAGCGGCACGGCAGCGACAAAGGCGGTAGCGGGAGCAGGTGCAGGGCGGGCGGTCGTTATTATTCAAATATACAAAAATCGTTAAATTTAGTTTATAGGAACATACTGCAGTAGCTACTAATAGACCTATGGTTAGGGCTTTGCAATACTTAACTACCAATATTTCTTATGTCGATAATATTGCTACCTTATGGTAGGGTTTCCACGCGGACGAAGTCGCGGGCGGCCTCTAGTGTATACTATTGTAAAGATTTGTTTCATGGCATATATTAATGACATTTTTAACATTTTTAAACCGTTTAATAAATGACTACGGCTATAGGATATAGTCGGGTTTGATGCTAACTCTATTTTAATATTGATTTTTTTCTGCGATAGCGCCGTATTTTGCATTTAATGTATATTATCTGTACAGGAACTATGTTCTCAAATTAACAAAATGGCGTTAATACTGCAATTTTGACCAAAAATCGATTTAGCTCCTTTGATACCTATTATATGTCTCATTAGCATTTTAGTATAGCCACTGTCTGTAGTAGTTTGCTATAATATGTTATTATTGAATAATATATTAATGTATAATTATAGTTCGATCTGTGACAACCTTTATGATTGAAACCAGACTACTTACCAACCAGCGTTGCCATTCTAAACTTTTTGATATTGTTACATGATCGTTATTAGACAAAAAATTTTGGCCGACGAACAGTCGTTGCCAAAGTCCGAAGAGATAACAAAACTAGTTATCTCGGAGAATGTTGGGGTCGCATGAAAATATTTGAAATTGTACGAACCATGCTTCATTTTTTGTCATACGCCATCCTGCTCTATTTATACTTAATTATATAATTTGTGTTATACTATCGTTGCTACTAAGACGGGACTTGCTCCACGTCATGGAAACTCTCTGAAGCTTACTGCACCATGTTGCTTCAGTGCGAATTATTAAAGATATACATTCGTCTAGTACTTGTCTGACGGAAGTGTGTAACCTCCCTAAAAATTTCCGAGGAGTATTAAAATATTAACATCCAATATAATTTACTATTAAGCTTTAATTTGTTTTTTATGTGTTCTGCATTGCTTGCAAATAAGGCTTTCTTTCTTATAATAATAACCGAAGGAGAAGAAAAAGAACCTAGAGTTTATAGCCTTAGTCGTTTCCGCTTTAAGAGCAAACACGTGTCAAATAGTGAAACGATAAAAGTTGATAATAATGAGTTTTTACGTTAAGTTCAAGTATCAAGACCTCACTCCACATTACTCTTTCGCTCAACCACGCCGGCTGTCTTGCCACACTTGCTGTTTGCGATCTTTATATGCGACCAATTTATACGTCCTATTGTTATACTATTTCGTATTAAAATCTTTGTTTCCCCAAAGGGATAGGCAGACGAATGTAACACTCCTACTTTTCACTTCTTATGTTGTACGTCCTATGGAATATGGATTATGAAAATAAAAAAGATAAATACTTGTTTATTGTTACTCCACAATACTAAGAGCACTTATTTTAGTAAATTCATGTACCACACCCTGGAATACTACGCTCTTCAGATCCAATCATCAAAATTGGCACGAACACATATTGAGGGATAACAGAACAGTGTATCAAAAATCCTACCGCTAATTAATGGATTTGTGTCACACTGTCAATAGTACAAGTTTTTATGATCTCGACATCATTTAAAAAATAATAATACAGGGACGAATTTTGTGCGGCATAATTTAGCATGTGATTTGAATGTATTATATTATTACGAATGACCGTCTATAGGACGTGTATGATACAACCGTTTAGAACCAGTTATAATGATAGGATGTGATAAACATTATAGCCAATGTCTTACATGTGATTTGATAATATCCGAAACGAGTTGGGCGGGTTGTGTCTATATATATAT
>DWMG01000382.1:0-20329 GCA_018244855.1 Elbella merops
AGGTGCGCGCCATGGGTTTGAACCCGGCACCCCCGGAGTGAGGGGCTGAATTCTTAACCACTAGGCTATCACTGCTCTAACTTTGTAACTTAATAAAAGAATTTAGTATTCTTGTATTATGGGTGATTTTCAAGAATATTTTTCCTTTCTTTTAAAATTGTAGATCGACATTATCTCTTCTACTTGTGAGAAATAACTTCAGGCTTCATTCTTGCCATGACATATATACTAGTACTGGAAATTAATGAAATATTTGCACCAATTCTTACTTATCAACAAATTCTTGCTTTTTGCTATTAAAGTGATCTAGTAAATAGTAATGAAAAGAAATTTAATATGATGGCCACGTTCTCATATTGCGTCTGCGATGTTTCCGGCAACGTAGCAGCCGCATTCAACAGATCGATGTGTAGTCACGAAACGCATCAGCTAATTTACAACACGAAATCTTCTGAGGAAATGGAGTAAATGCTCGAAGTTTTTCCACATCTCATGCTGTCCATAATTCATTTATCACTTTAGTTTATACGTAAGGGTGTCCGACTGGCACGTTCAATCCTCCCACAACCCTCCTTGATGTTGCAAGGTGGTAACATTTCCGACCCCTATTTGTAATAGTGATGTGTCTTCAATGCTCCTATCGATAAATAAAGATTTAAAAGGCCCACAACAAAACATTTTGCAATAAAATATTTAGCAGTTAAAATCTTTTAGGTGAAAGAACTATGTACTTTGCGTACCCATTGATTTTTAATATTTCATGTACTAACTTGACGGTAACTCTACCGTTTGAAGAAAATATTTACTTTTATTTAGCGGATGGTGAAAAAGAAAAATTTCGTCCTTCGAGGTTCTAGTCGCCTGGTGGTATCGACATTTGCTTATCATCTCTAGAGTAAACTATCTCGCCACTTATTAGCTATAGGGTCTGGCAATTTATCGGGTGCGCCCAGAAAATTGCTTTCAGTGCGACTCGAAGTTAGTTAAGCGATGGGTTAATGTGCTCTTATATATAAAATATGGCCGACGGTATGTATATTTCAGATGCTGTTATCGATAGGGATGTTCATTATACGCTGTTTAATACAATTGCCACTAATTTTGAACTTTGTAAAATCACTAATACATTAAGATACGAACGCTGACAAAATGAGAATGGAATAATGTTATTAAGTAGGTATTTAAGAAAATTTGCCTTGGCGATGGAGGTAGTAACTTCATAAATATTTCGGTCGCGATCATGTAAAGATTACAAAAATCATCTAAAAATTTCACGTTTTTCAGTTAAATTAACTTATATCGCACTCGGAACCTATTCATACTCGTATATATCGATCCTATCCACTAAGGCTATATTACAAGCATAATAATTTTTTTCTACTTTGTGCTTCGATTCGTGGGCTTATGTTTTTATTCACAAGTAAGTATGACAAGTAATTGTATTGATAGACATTGTTTTGAAAGTGAGCTTGTTTAAGTAATTCTGTGATTATACCCTTAAGAGGGCATTTCCTTTTGGATTTGACATTTTTCTAGTACGTAAGCTTAAAAGGGCTATGTTAAAATTTCTCTGTATTGTTCTATTATTGTATCACAAGTATATCACAATGTCCAAAAGCGGATTGGTCGAACATTTTCTCTATTAATTAATTTTTTCATGTACATTTTTGCTATTCACCAATAAAATAATATAATTTTCATCAAATTTCCAAGTAAGATAAACGATGTGTTTGCATTCATTTGAGTGACTTTGAAATTTGAAGAAATATGTTAACGAGCTAACTTTGTCATATTCAATATTAGAGATGACACCGCCAATATGTTACAGTTAGCCGAACAAGTCGAAACTTCAGCCGAGAACTTGTCAATGGCTGTCAAAGATTGTGATGGAAAAATTATTTTTTAATGTAATAAAAATTATGAATCAGTAAGCTTCATCGTATAGTTACCCTTCGAATTATATAGATATGTCACCAACACACCTTAAATGTATCTTTTTGAATACAGCAGAGACTTTTGGATATAGCAGAGAGTAATTGTGGTTTTTGAAGCATGAACCGCACGAGAACATTTTCTAGTAAAGGTCACCTATGCGACGAGAGATTGGGCCTTCATTATATGACCTGGCATTATGTTTCATACCAGAAGGAACCGAGAATGTTTATATAACGAGATTACTGAGTTGAGACTTGTAATCCTCCAAATTTAATTGGACAAAGGGGTTCGATTAAGTGTACATATTACAAGTCCCAAGTTTGAACCCTAAAGTTGCGGGGTTGTTAACATATGGGTTGTAACAACTGCTGTTGTACACCATATAAATAGTTATACAGTTAATACAATCGCTTTGTTTAGTAGGAACTATAATTCAAGATTTCCTTGAAATGCTGAAGTATGTTAAATGTTTGGCATTCCGTTCTGGCATTATTATTTTAAGATATGTAAATGTATATACACTTGGCCATCGTGGCAGACTATGGCCTTAACCCTCTCAATATTATATTCTCAAAAAGTTTAAGAACATTAAACACTTACTCGTATATGTAGACGCATAGTTTTACAGATTATTATCATCATCATTATTCAATATCAATATTCATCATCATCATAATTCTGGTGTCTATATGGAATTACAAATAATTTTAGCATTTATGTTATGTTTTTTTTTTCTATTCACACCTGTATTCCCGTAAACGGTAAGCACGATCATTACATGACATCACGTCTTACATTACATTCTATCTCACGCCTTGGAATAGGGGCGGAACTTATTGTCATATATCGGCCATATATTCAGGCTCCGAGCTACAACTAGAAACTTTAAGTAAAAAATCCGATGGTACCCGGCCCCGGAATGGAACCTAGGATGTCTCGATCAGGAGTCGCGCTTGTAATCACTCAACCAAAGATCAGTCTGCAACCACCGGACCAACGAGGCAGTCGAGGATAAGAGAGAGGTTAGGATTTTACTCACTAAACGTAGTGTGAAAACATTTCACAAGCATCTGTTAGAAGTTAGAAGCAACTGATTCAAGAATCGCTTAGTCTATCTCCGAGTTATCTGGAAAACTTTGTTATTCCAACGTTTATAGCAACGAGCGTTTAAAGTCGCGCTAAATCTGACGACATTCAAACTGAATCTACTTTTTCCAAGTTTAATTTTGCGAAGGAATAAATTTTCATTAGGAGCTCACTTGATACCACTTAATTAATGGGGATAATTATCCCAACACGGCCCTCGAAGATAAGAGGTTTGGAGAAAAATTTTATTCTCGCCGTCTCAGTGCCAGCGTGTATTTTTCAGGCTAAGCTTAATGTCAATTCTACTTATATTATAAATGCGAAAGTTTGTGAGTATGTATGTATAGATGTATGTATGGATGTATGTATGGATATATATATGGATGTATGTATGGATGTATGTATGGATGTATGTTTGGATGTATGTATGGATGTATGTATGGATGTATGTATGGATGGATGTATGGATGGAATTTGGTATGTAGGTAGCTGAAGACCCAGAATAACACTTAAGCCTACTTTTTATCCCGGAGTTCCCGAGGGATCGGGATTTTATTTTGATTATTATTTTAATATTTTTTTATTTTATTTTAGAGATTTTATTTTGTCGTAAGGCGACACGAAGTTCGCCGGCTCAACTAGTATTATCATAAATGACACGGTTATTCGCTTGCATGTTTATTATTCTATCATCTCGTTAATTTACGTTTGGTTGAAATAGTTGACTTTTTTTTTAAAAGCTTTTTATAAAGTCTAGATTAAGATAAACTAAGTGTAATCCACTTCATTTTGTACATAGTATGATATTTATGTATACAAAAAAATCTGTTGTGATCTGTTGTGATCTGTCGTTAATTACATTGTACGAATACTATCCTATTGTACGAGTATTGGCGGATTTTGTACAATCTACAGTTAAGTTTTTTTTCTGTATTTATTTGTTTTTATTATAATATTTTGTTGTACAATAAAGAATACTACCTACTACTATATTATTGTCGTCGGATAGATATTATCACACTTAACAAACTCGTCAATCGCTCTGTGTATGGCAGTTATCTCAGAGTTTCCAGAAAAATGGTTATTTATTTTACCAAACTGAAACGTTGTACGCAAAGTTGCCGCGACTTGCGACCTCTGAGACGTTTAATTAAGGATTACGGGCCTAATTTTTACATTACGGCCAAAATACAACTTAATCTTTAGTTAAAATTTGCTAATTACATAGCCAAAAAAACGTTCATTGGCCGTGACTGTGGCGATACACTAGTTTTCAATATTTGATAACAGATGTAACTGCAAGTATTATTTAATTCGCTACTGACGTGTGCACTTCTTAAAAATAGAAAGAAAGGACTAGAAGGCGTACAAGACTGAAAATACCACTGGGTATTAAATTTTAATATTGTTAAATCTGTTCTGCAAAGGTGTAAAAAACAAGATTAAAATAATTATATATTTGCAGTAGAAATATAAGGGGCCTTATAACAGGTTGTTGGGTCGAATGACATATAGCTGATCAGGTCCGAACTCTACCTAAACTAAGCATCTGTTATTTTAAGGCAACCACGAAGACGTTGTTCGCAACGCAATACACTTTGCGTTCCATAAGAGTGAAGATCGCTTGTGAACAGGTCTACGAGTGCCTACTTCATGAAAATCCATACAATTATGATAATCCAGAGAAAAAGTGGCTAGTCTGTAAAGACTGAGTTATTGCCAGTAAATCATATTAAAATTCCAGAATATCCAGAGCGGTGTTCGGGTAGATTAAACTATGGTTCGTCCATATTTATGAGGTGAGAAAAGGTACGGAATAATTACGAAGGCAACTTCAAACGGGGGGTGAAAGGTGTAAGAAATTAGTCAATGCGTATTTGAATTCGCCATCTGTTACTATATAATCAAATTTATTTAGATTCTTCCAAGTTATTCAACGCAAACCTAAATAACGGAAGACTGACACCTTAAAAGCCTTTTTAATTTATTGCAAAGAAATGTTAGCGCCTGTAGGTAATAAATATACGAGTATACTAACATTGAATATATTACAATGACTGCAGAAACAGATGCGATATAATTGTATGAGTGCAAAATGGTCTATCAATACATATTGATTTTTATACATAGGCCCAGTAACAGACTTACCTTCGACGTCCAGCTTCACTCGTGTCAAGATGGGCTTGTCGAGGGCAGCTGATGATACATTGCACAACAGTTCGCCCCCGATCTCGTCTCGGGTTACTACTAGTGGTAGGATGTGCTGTACTGTCGATTTGTCAGTTATCGTTTGACCTGGAACAAAATAGGTATATATATTAATTATAATAATCTCAAATTAGGAAGTCTTTCCTATGTTACTCGTAAGTTAATTAAGTACATGATTTTAAAAGTAACTGTTTATATCGCTTGGATTGTACCACTAATAACATTAAATATTTCATATGGATAACGGGCAATAGACATGTTACCAAAAAAAAAACTCTAGAAATTTAGTACTGAACGTTGTCAGTCCTTAGATGAATGAACCTAGTGACGTATTTTCAACAATGCACTCTCGCGGCTCGGGGCTATTCTAATGCAAAACTTAGACAATAACTTGTCTTAAAACGCGAAACACGAAAATACAGTCCGTCAAAACAAGTCATATTTTTCAAACTGGAACATTGGTCCGTAAAGTATACTCGTGTTGAAATGAGAGCGTGCATGAAGCATGTGGATGCGCAGAAGTGACGGCGACTTGTTTGTGTGTAATTGAGTTTTAGCCGAGGCTTTGTCGCGAGATTCTCTTCCTAATAGAAGTTAGGACCAAGGCTTTAAGATGCAGATGCCAGCGGCTTAATAATCTTATATCTATTCCATTAATGAAAGTTTAGGGAGATACTGTGCTTTGTGTTTTAGGCTCAGTGGCGGGGTATTGGAGAGGCGTAAGTTCAGCTGTGTACAGGAGTAGGCTGATGATGATGTGTTTTAAGATAGCAGCAACCAAACGCTTTGCAACGCTAATGAAATTTTTATATTTTTAATAATAATTGTGGAACATACTCGTATCTGGGTAAGGTCTCATTTAGGCATCTTTATTGTACTGGAAGGTACTCATTTTAATATCAGTGCTACTGAGAGTAGACACTTTAATATCGCTATCAAAAATACTTTTGGACGGACACGCCTCATACGTGCTTAGTGTTCAGTTCATACACCAGCTTTAGTTTCCATAACTTACGCTCAACCCCAACAATCTCAAAGTTAAGATTTCAGCCATGACTGGAGTTTAGCCGTGGAGAATTAGCTGCACAACTATTACGGCACTTCCGGTTGCCTCACGCTTCTCACTGGTTTACGCTTCTAACCGCATACACTTTGCTGCCGTGATGAAGTTTTCTTAGACTGTTCTTCTAAAATTACTAACCGAATCTTGATTAACTAATCAACAATGTACTGAAATGAGTAGTCTGTGTTCTAAATGAATGAAAGTAGTGTTGGAACATGTACACACACGAAATACATAAAAGACGTACCGTATTTAAGAACAAAAATCACACTTTTCCGATTGGCATCCCCCGTCCCTTTGATTTTCAATTCGATTAGGAAATTAAATATGATTCAGCCTACTTAAAACTTCACCCCCAGGAAACTTTTTAAAAGCCTCCATTTTATGCAGCTTTCTGAATAAATGATTGGATTTAAAATGTCCATTTAAACTGTGCAAACTTGGATTTTTCTTGCAGTAGGCGACTAAACTTGCTACTCAATGCGGAAAAGGATTTTCAACTGCTTCGCTGACTTTCGAAGTCCCGAAAGGCCTGGATAGGCTTATACAATGTCGCATGATCGGGTACGGAATATAAAATTTCGTCTCAAAAATTTTTCTTGGGAATTTCAAAGTTTCCACGCTTAGGGATAGTCGCGCGTGCTGAATTTTGGCTGGGATCCGTTCTGTTATCAAAAAATTTACATGATTTGATGTGATCTATTTTCAAAATTCCTATAACTTATTTAATACCAATTAAAAGATACTTAATAGAGATAGTGGTCTATTAAATAGTTTTTTTATCTTCTTTATTAAATAATCTTATTTTATAAACATATTAATAATCTTATTTTAATATAAAATCTTATTTTTCGATAAAATATGATTCATGCTGACCAACATGTCGAGTTTGTTCCTTATTATTCTAAGAAGAAAGAAGACTCGTTTTTATCATTGGAACAATGTGTGATGACTTTGACAATGACTAAAACGGCACTCTTATGATAACCGGTTTACATGAAATGATTTATATGATACTATTGTCATTTTAAATTTGTCACATTTGGCATAAGTTCGACCTCGCATCAAAAAGAGCCAGCGAGTCCTTCCAATGGTGCGTAATTCTTGTTCCGTTTCGTTGAGAAATACGAGTGTCCTTGTTCGCAGAATTCGCGCACAACGCGTCTTATAAAAATATATAGATACATGAGTGGGATGTACCTACAACGCATATTGTAACAAATACAGATTTATTTATTGTTTTCATTCGGAGTTATTCGTCTTGTGGATAAAAGCAATTACCGACATTTGCCTGTGAAAAACCCTTGCTGACTTCCAGAGTAGTACGGTTGAATAAAATATGGATAGTTGTTGTATCTCTCGTTGGTAGGTGCTAGGTGGCTAAGGGAGGGAGGGTACCACCACTTGGCAGGCTTCCATCGCTAATCGGTATCAGCATAACTTGAAACTCTTTCTAAGTATAATAGGTCTAATGATTCTTAACTTTATTCGGGTATTTTTACATGATTCGTTGGAAAATGCGAGTTGCAAAAGGAAACAACAAATTCCCGACCGAACCTTAGAACCTTAGTTATTATTAGAAATGCTATCGAGAGCACGGAAATAAAATTACTTTTAGCGACAGGTTTATAGGGGCCCGTAACTAGGATTTATTACGGGACCCGTTTAATCGCTTCGCCGCGTCAGCGACAACAGCCTAATTGTGAATTGTGTTGTTCAGCTGCTACTGGTATACTTAGAGGTACACACATATACAAAAGAAAAACTATTTATAATTAGATCTCAGGTGAGTTGAACCCTGGAGCGGATGTCGCACCGTGATTAATCGCCCTTAATTTACCCGTGGTATATCATCGCATGTGTGGACTTTTAATACGCAGATCAGAGTTATTCAACATTGTTGAAAATATATTTTCCAATACACATTTTTGTCTTTAAGGGCCTTTCAGCTCTGAATAAAGGTCAATTATGGTAATTGGTATGGTATGGTAATGGTTTTTTTACGTTTTTTTTCTACGTTGCAATGGTGAAAGTAATTCCAAAAATTATGTTCATATACTTTTTGATGAAATGAGTGAAATTTTAAATTAGACGTAATCTTTGTTGCGTACGATTAAAAATTAGAAATAAATGTTACATCACGCCTAGATACCGAACTAGGAGAGATATGGGATTTATAAGATTTGATAGAGGGAATATATAGGATTTTACTTTAGATGTAGATAATGTTAAGTGCTTTAAGAAACAAAGAAGGTGGTAAAAACGTTTTTTTAAAAAACAATTTGGTACTAGATTGAGCATTTCAAAGCCCACTGAAATCGTCCCATTTCATGACACAAACACAATGAAAGAGCCTTCATGCATGTTTCATAAGTCTTGAGAGTGGGGGTGACATATGGCGAATGTTCAGTTCATTTCTTTAGGTATTCTAAAGTGTAGAAAGAATATGAAATTGAAAAACGGTTTTAAAACATGGGAGATTATAATAATAAATGTTAACTGTTAATGATTAAAATAATATAATAATAAATGTTTTTAGTAAGAAATGGAAAAGTAAGAAACTGTGAAATAATGATCTTAACAGATACCTACTTGTCTAGACAATAAAGATATAAAAATGACGCGTAGAAAATACAAAGTTACAGATGATTTATAATTAACTAATTTTTTAAGGTTCAATGGAAGTTTTCTATAGTGAACTATATCGTTGTCGTTATCGTCATCAGCCTATCTCAGTCCACTGGTGGACATAGGCCTCCCAAAATGTGCGCCATCGTGCTCTGCCCTCGGCTACCAAGATACGTATTACACGAGATTGATTTAGCATAAATAGCACAAGAACTCAATCATTTAAAATTTAACCGACAATGTTTATTAACAAGAGGAGATAAGATTGAGTAAATTATTTTTAAATATTACACATTATGAAAAAATGATATTTTCACTAAATCCGCATAGAAATATTTCTACTTTGATACATGAACACAGAAAAAGAGCGTACATATAATATGAACAATACATATTTCATGTGTTCAGAGTAAAGGCACCTGAGGTAATAACATTAACTTAGGTTATAAAAATAATACCAGACTGGAAGTTATTTGAAATTCACTACGAAAACCTGTACAATGTTTTGATAGTCTTTTTCAGTATTAGGTATATCATTGCTTTTTTCATGTGGACGCAGTGGCAAACTGGAACGCAGTAGAAAAATAAAATTTTAGTTTTAAATTTTAACCGTTCCTCAACGGTGGGTTAGACGTTTTGAACAATAAACCAGAATGGTGATCAATGTGCTTAATAAGTCAGGTTGTATGAAATTGAAACTAAATTGCGATCATCAAACATCACAACGGCTTTCAGTTGGGGCTGAAAATTATGGATAATATCCATATTATGGATACTATGCATCATATTTGTCTCTTCGTCCGCATCACTTGTCAATGATTGACCTCTAATTAACTACAGTAATGCATAATTTAACATCTATTTCGGATCAATTGCGGGAACTGATTGTTGCTTCAATATTTCGATATTAAAGCCTTTGTAAATTATTATTAAAGCTATTATTAAACATACCTTTGTTTTTTGTATTTTGTTTTCAATTTAATATGAAACGGTGCGAACTTTTATTATTCTTTAACTGAACTGTTATTCTTTTCTCAAGCCTGTTAAATCTTAGTGGCACATAAGAGATGCCTAACTTATTCTTGACGAGAAGTATATTTGTGACATAATTTAAGTAGTACTCTGTGCTATTCGATATACATAGTTGTTAATGACATCGCGGTGTCTCGTTTTGCTTTCTGAAATATAAAAAAAAAAACATAAAAAGAAGAGATGTCGCTAATGTAGTGTCTGTGGTGAAGAGCTTTTTCTTTCTCCTTTTGTGTTACACATTTCATTTACAAATATCTTACATTTCGTAATTTTCCCGATCTCCGAACTGCCAACCATTATTATCTAATTTTTCATAACAATTATATATTAAGTATATGTAGATATGTAATTTTAAATTTTTTGCATTTTTGAATTTAATTAGATTTACTGTTCTGGGCCCAAAGAAAATGCTGTCACTGAAGAGTTAGTCCAAATAAAGTAATTTGAATTGGAGTAACAAGGGAAATGAAAAAGAAAAATATCGCAAAGCTCTGACTTGTGACGTAACCTGTCAAATGGACAGTAATATCTGGTATTTTTTGTTTCGTTGGACTGTATCCCACTTTCAGATACACGTGAATTACTAAGCTACTCATATGTCCGCCTTTGAAACGAATAGACGTTTATATGACAGTAAGGTTCTTATAATAATGATTTCAACGTTAAAGCTTTTGAATAGATAACATGTTGACATTTTTATTTTTTGTGAATCCACATGTATTCATATATGTATATATTTTGAGCTCAATGGTAGAGAGAAATTAGGCAATTTGAAGTAATTATACTAGAATTATTGTAAATTATTTCATTAAAATGTATTTTTATATACAAGCACCTAGCAACCTTGAAAAGGTTCATACCGAAGCGCAGAACCTGCACCCAAGTGCAGAGTCTTGTACATCAAATCTATATTGTTATTTAGGTAGGTATATCTATCAAAGCGTGTTCTATGTTAACCCGAATAAACACATAAATTCGTTAAATAAAGACGTATGTCCGCGACCATTTCTGTTATTTATTTAGCAATAAACTGTGAAGTGTCGTATCACCGCTGTAAGACGGTGATCATTTAAAAATGTCCCATTTCGTATCCCGCACTCATATTGTGTCAGAGCGCTGACGGTGCAATTCTGAGCCGTCACTGTGATATATGGTAACGGAAATTAAACTTACAACTTTGTTTTCTGCTTAACACTATACCAATATATTACGTCATATTAGGTTTGTGTGATGCTCTGAGGTAATTAGCCTTGTTTTTAAAGTATCGAAGAGCAATAAATTGTAAGTAATTTCGCTTTTATAAGGAGATGTTATTTGAACATCTCGGATGGTTTTTTATTTCAGCTAATAAAATTTACATCAATATGTCTGTGCGAAGTAAATACAAAATTTAAGGACATTAGATAACTCAGCTTCGGCTAAGACTAGGTTATAATCTCGTATATATGTATATTTACATATACTAGGTTATAATCTCGTGTAGATGCAAGAGCTGTTGTTTTTGTCTCGTTTTTTATTGAATTGTTTTTCATTTTTATACAAATCTTTTAAAAACAAATTTATACGATTCTCACTAATATACTCATTGCTTTAATAATTTACATGAGTTGAACATTTTAACAAAAAATTACGAACTTGGGTGTCCCAAATAACGACTGCAAAATCAACGACTCATTTACCATGAAATAGTCTTTAAAAACATTCTAGATTCAGTTTATTCATTCAGATTCATTCGTTCATCGTCAGAAAACAATTAATGTTGGACTAGCTTCAAAAAACAATTAAAATAGAACCATATACAAAAGTTTATTATGCAATAAAATACGATTTACGTATTACGGAACTTGGTGAGTATTGACTTCTGTCATACTATTGTGTACCGTTTCCTTTAGCACAAGTCCAAGAATAGAAACATGAGAAAAGATCACAGACTCAGTATTAACGTACTCAATCATCTGTTACAGATTGGCTCATTCTTGTCCTAAGACATACCGTTAAGGACTATCTTATAATAATAATTGTAGTTTTTTTAACGAGTTTTTTTATTTGGCTTGTTTCTATCGCCTTACTGCACCTATAGGGTTAATGAATACGATGAAAGCGATATATTATATATTAATATTACTTTGACGCTCATTAAGTGCAATATGAATGATGAAAATTTTGAATTTGCATAAACGGTAGCGTGTCATTAATATAAAACGGTTTAAAGTGTTCCGTTCCACGTCGCATCTTCCTATCATAATGTCGACGCGGCGATTCTGAATTTTGAATTGCAGCACGCCTTCACTTTGATATATGGAAGAGGATATTAAAATTTTAACTTTGTCTTGTTTTCTTCTAGATGTATTGTGTGGACCCAAGTGTTATATAATCACGTTAATGTATTAAAAGTAACTGTAAATGTTGCATCGTAGCTCCAGGCACATGTTTTTCTGAACTCGATTACATAAATGTTGAATTCATACATATGAAACTAGAAAATAGCCTCATTTTTTGTGTTTTAATTACCATCGTCCACAATGAATATATATTTTGCTTAAGCCGTAAATTATAAAAATCTTATGGTAACTAAGATAATTATACCATAAATGTATATAACGATCAGAGAAATTTATATTTCGGTCTGAAGGTTGAGTCAGTCGGTTCACGTATTGTATGCTACAGGCAATTATGTCAGTTTTCACGAGTAGCAACGCGTTTTTGAAGAACTACGAATAGGATATATACTAACTAATACTAACAGCACTTAATTACATATATAATAACATAATTGACTTTCGCTACAAATAATGTGCTTGCTGATAATTTTATTAACAAAATACTAACCAGTTGACATTAATAGTCCTATTCCTACGGTCCTATTTGAGGTGTATTACAAATAACCATAGGCAGTAGCGGGCACTTGTTAAGTACTGCCTACTCGTTTACTGCTCTTATCAAATGACAAAGGAGTTTGTTATGGAAAAAACACAAACACAATGACTTCAATTTATTGACGCAAGCTAGTGTTTGTGACAGGGCTGCGACGAAATGTATTTAGTTGGTAACCTCACGTGGTAATGAATCCAAATTGCCAATGAATACGGAACGTTTTCCCAAAAGACTATTAAATATTACTCAGTGCTGCGAAGTACAGTATATTGATAAAAGAGATATAATAGAGAGATATAATTTACGTCGTTTGCAAAACGAAACATATTGAAATTTACGTTTTGAATCAACTATTTGTTTTAATAACTGTGAATATAATATTTACATATGTATTATACTAACTTTCACCATTTACTCTGGGGGTATTGGACATTAAGTTCGGCTTTAATTTTATTAAGGAGACATCATAATAATGATTTTCAATGAACGAATATTTTACGAACGTATTACGCCCATTTCACTGAGGGTAGGGTAGGAGTAATAACTTCCATCAGCTTTGATTTAAATAACCTTTTTTCCCCCTATTCTACATCAGCCAAAACGTTGTACATGTTCGTCTGTTATAAGTATCTTGACCTGGCCTTCTTAGAGTTCATCAAAGTATATAAATGCCTAGGTCTGCGACTTTCGACTCCATCAATTTGTTTCGTGGTTCATTTATTAAGACGTAGTACCTCTTTCTTCAAATATAGCAAACCCATCTTCATAATGACTAGTTCTAATTTAGATTGTTCTATCTCGAGTTAGAACAACTAGAAGAACTTCCAATTATTGTTAGGATCAAATATATTCCGTTAATCGTACATTTCGAGGAATGAAATATCTTCAGCAATGCTGTTTTGCCGCAGGATATACTCATTACTGCTGCTAAAAACAATCTGGTTCGAGAGGTTTATTGTGCATCAAAAACAGATAATCACATAGTAAAAACGTTCTTAATTAATGGGGTGTTTGAGTGAAAACTTAAACGGATTATTTTACTTCACAACAATCGAATGGAAAATAATAAACGGTTATTTATTTAACCGATGAATGTTATTTTAATTATTTATTTAATTGATGGAGCAATTAAAATAAAATAAACGATCGTGTTGAAAACATTTTAATCGTTTCATGGTGAACAACTAGCATTTAAATGAATTGCAATGAATTAAATTTTTATTTGTTCTACTGCTGGTATCTGCTTTTCTCTCAAAGTTAGAAGAGACTAGTTCTTTGTTGGCCACGCTGGCCAAGTACCAGTTAGTATATATTATACCCCTTAGAAGACAGAGCACTGAATTAAGAGTATGTAGATGTACTCACGATGTTTCCCTTCACCGTTATAGCAAGTGATATATAATTTTCTTAACGCACCAAAATCGTGAAGTCGATTGCTTAACAAAGATCCAAATCCCATAGTTTCGAAATAATCCCATAGTATTTTTAATATAAACATGCTGTCAACGGTTATGATGAGTTGGATCTAACGAATAAAAACGATTATGACTTAGTAATAAGGGCGTAGCGAAAATGATACGAGTATGTATTAACGTTAGGGAGGTCACAGACTTAGTTCAGTAGAAAAATTTAAACTTGGGATTTTCCTTATTATACTATGTTGTCGAGTCATCATTACTAACCACAAGTTATTCGGCAACTTATGAAATTAGGAGCACGACCACAGTAAGAGCCACTAAACTCTACCACACCTTAGTATGAGAAGAAGAATAATGAATTATTTAATTGACAGTGGAAACAAGAGTATTTGCGGCCTAAATGGCACTTGCGGTGTGAACGAAACAGGTCTAAGAAACATTTCCAAGAATTATTAGGTCGATTCATGGCAATGCAGACGTTTGTGGTATGGACGATGTACCAAGAATTTACTGTTATAGTTTCTTGTGGATACAGTACATGGCGCTGACATTTCTTAGTAATAACAGTTTTAGATGTGTATTGTGAATTGAAAAAGCGCTGGTTTAAATAATAAATAGCTACAATTGAAAACGTTTGGTTACCGGTCACCTAAAGCTACTCAAGATATTCAGACACCTACCGCTATTTTAGATATTAACTTGTGGCGTTCGGAAAGTTATGTGCGTTTAGGATTAAATAACAATTGATATAACTACGAAGAGACATATCGCGAAGCTCTTTAGAGTTCTCCATTAGCTATCGCAGTGTATTGTCGTTTTAAACGTTCCTTTAAGATTCGTCGACAATAGTAATTTGGTATTATAATGTTGATGGAAATTTTTAGTAGAGTAGGAAGTTTTCATTTTTTATTCTATTGAACTATGTACCTAACATTAGATATAAAATTCTTCGTGAGATAACAGGATTGCAGAATTAAAACTGCCAGAGTACATTAGTCATTTTAATATATGTTACTACTAGTGAAGTTAGTACTAAGCATACCTCCTATTTGAAGTTAGTAAGAGACTCGCAGTTATTTCTAAGTTAGATGATTGCCTCTGCGATACGCGGACAGACACTCATACCCTTCAGGACCAAAACACATATTATTTTAAAACGAAGTACTTCAAATTAGCAATAGTTGTATAAACGATGAATGGTACATCTTCTCTGCATTTTAATATCAGCTGCTCATTTCATTATATGAGTGGTAAAAAAATAGTGGGCACGGAGAATAAATTGCCACCAGTGATATTCAATTAAAATTAATTAGGATTCTTAATTAGATTGCCAACACTCGGATACTTCTACAACTATGCCCTGTACAGTTCGTGGAACTGTTTTGTTGTCTGTACGGTTTTAATTGGTTCACAAAGTTTATTATAGTTTTTGATTCAGTTTTAATGGAAATTGAAGCGTTGGAAACGACATGGTCAAAGTTTGAATTGTATTGTTTGTTCATTCGTTGTATGTGGACGTCGAAGCCGAAATGTGCCGTTTCAAAGTTAGATTACGTTGATGGAAGGTACATTAGATATATTATTCGTATGTCATGCTTATACTTCAGGTTTAACGTTGCGCATCGTGTTTTAAGGTGTATAAATGTGTATTAGAAATCAATATAGTAAATAGCAACATTATATCAAGTCCTTCCTCCCCGTGTCTCATTTACAAATGATACAGGCAGTAAGACATGAAATTCGTAAGTATTTGCACTGGATCTTACCTGACTAATATCTATTAATACGAGTATATTCAGTATATAACTGACTAATATCTATTACTGACTAATATCTATTATTACGAGTAATACGAATAATATATTCAGTATGGACCTAATAGATCAGATGAGACAAACAAGGCTATACACTAAGCTAGTGTCTGAGCATTCTAAAAGTTTAAGTCTATATCTGTCTGTGTTCGAATAATCGAAATTCGAAATTCCAATACGTTCTACCTTGTTAGTTTGTTGTTGGTAGGTGGATATTTTCTGTAGTTTGATGAATGGTTTTAATTAAGTAATTTATAAGGTTTGATATATTTAATATATTAAATAATTTTGTTGATGCAATGTTGGGTTTTCTATAGGCACTATCGCTATTTGGTATGCGATTCACTTTAATTAAATAAATTAATGTGATATTTTAGTCACAACTAATTATTAAGTTTAATGACCATCTATTATTGAAAGATTATTAAGTTTAGAGAGAAAGAAACAGAGTATAAAATTTTATTCCCAAAACTATTAGAAAATGTTTAATCTCACTTTGTCAGTTTTATAACGCCCAAAAGAATTATTTATTTTCACAATAAAGTGCAAAGCTTATATATTTCCTTACTTTGTAGGTAATCCGACCGACCAAAGGAAGCACACGATTCAATCCTTTTTTAAATTGAATTCACAACGGAAATAGTTACATTTTAATCCCAACTTGTTTGAAAGGTATTCACGTAAATACAAGGAAACGCTGGAACTAATCCTAACATGCAGTGTTTGACCCCGATTCGCAGTACTGGAAGTATTATTCTTAGTTTTATTCATCGTATTGGAAACTGTGATTCGCAGTTTTATTAAAAAGGAAAAGTTCTAGCAAAGGATATTTTATTTCGAGACATTTTTATTCTTTGCACTATTTTTATAAAAGTATGAAATGCTTGCAAGTCAGTTGATTGTAATGCTCAATACAACTAAGAGACATTCTTATCCCATACCCGCGGGACTTACAACTTAAAATAATTTCATGTTACCCTGACTGAACTGAAAATAGCGAAAACTGAGCTGTAAATAGCGAAAGCTATAACGCAACACCAATAGATTCAATATTCCATTTGTTAAAAGGCAAGGGTGTGGGATGGTTTTTAATTTAGATTTTTAATTAAAACTCGGAGCTGCCGAGCTGTTGTTCTTAGTTGTTGGTTCGAGGTGACGCACTAAATTACGTTGGTTACGAACATACTAGTGGTAGTAAACATGTATGGGTATAAGTTGAACAACTTTTTGATGTAATTTTTAGTTACTTCCTTCATTGTTTGTGAAGTATATCTCTTTCTTGACCATTCTATCATTCCACTGTTGGAACACGGGTCTCCTCTCATAATGCTGTAGAAGGTTAAGGCCGCAGTCTGCCACGCTGGTCAAGTGCGGTCCAGCAGACTTCACACGCCTTAGAGATTTTTTTTTCCAAATTCTAAAATGTGCAAATTTCCTCACCATGTTTTTCTTTCACCGTTAGCAAGTCACATTTAAGCTTAAAACGTACATTAGTAAATCGATGCGCGCCATCGATTTGAACCCAGATATATGAATTCCGGATAAAAAAATATCTTGGGATAACTCAAAAACCATCTGAACCCCAAATAGATAGTAAACCGATAAAAAACCCCATTTTTTTTAGATCATACCCATAGAAATGATTAATTATATAATTTATACTCTGATGTATGACAAATAGTTTGTTCATCACACTGTTTTCCTGCAGGGAAGCGAATTAACGACTTCCAATCAACCTAACCACTCATTGGACCGGCTGGCCAACTGTAACAAAATTACAATAATCTTTATATATTTTTGCTGTTGTTTTAAAGATTGTTTAAATGTTTATTATTATAATTTTTTTTTATTTTTACAGTATGCGGGTACATTCGCGGAACGGACGTGATCAGATGTTGAAAATTCCATTTTAAACGAGGACCACTGACAGCGGCTGCAATGAAAACCGACGTTACGTACGTAACCCACTGCGCCCGGTTGTTTGTTGTGACAGCGAAGCCGTTCTCAAAGTTTACGGCGCCATAATAAAAATTAACACTATTACTTGCGGTTGCATGAAATTTAAACCAAACATTGAATAACAGAGAAACCAATTAAAAACGCAATTTTGGATATAATTTAATATCGCGCCTATATTTTCTCTGAAGGAGTAGGCAGAGGAGGACACCCCTATGTTTCACCAGTTACGTTTACGTCTCACTATGGAATAGGGGGTGAGTCTATTGCCATACACCAGACGCAGATGAAATTATAAGTCACTACTAGAAATTCTAATTTAAAAATCCCATAGTATTGAAATAGGGAATCTAACCCAGGACCTCTCGATCGGCAGTAACGTTTGTAATCACACGACCAACGAGACAGGCATCGTGGAAATACATTTAATGAAATAATACTTTTGCCCGTGAAGTAGAGAGTATTTTTAGATATTGAAATTTCTATTTTAACGTGGAACGAATGACAGAGACATGAATGAAAGTTGACACGCGTCACCAGGAGTCATTTATTGCGATAGTCCAGTGGCTCTCAAATTATACATCAAAATAACTAAAAAATATTCTGTGAGTTTTTGTGTTTATTAGTTTAGACTAAACAGCGTGAAGTTGTGTTTAAATAATTAATAATAATTGAAGGACACCGTTACAGTTGATCCTAGCTTTAATAAATTACTGCGATAAAAATTTCATGTATGAGATATTTTTAATTTTATATAAGTATCGTAAAAACTTGCAAACTCCCTAGTGTTAACTGGCCACTTACCACCATCATCATTACCGGCCTATTTCAGTTCACTGCTGGACAAAGGCCCCCAATAATGGGCGAATAAATAGCCTGCAACTGTAGCTAATAAATATATATACCCAATATCAAAGTTCTTTTCAAAAACTGTCAAAGACTGTCAAAATCTGTTTCAAAAACTGGAAAAGATGTGTCGCCACTCGAACGAACTAAGTTGGAATGACTCATGGATTACTATGCCTTATTGTAGCTTTGCCCGTTGCACTCTCAGCTCTGGACTATGCTAATGGCAATCAAAATTAAGGGTGACTAACAATTAAAACTAATAGTCTAATTCCTACAGTTCTATTCGAGTTCGATCGAATGCGTTATAGCTGCCTGCTAATTCGCTACTGTTTCGAAATGACATAAGACTTTGTATCTTCATAGCAAAAAAGTGAATAAAATCAGCACACGTTAAATGTACGTTTTCAATTTATGGATAGGGTCTGGAAAATTGATAGAGTTCACCTGGATGGTCTATCGCTGTCCAGTACGAGCCCGTTTGTTTATATTTCACTATTCCCATGCACATGTCGGCCTATAGCGGCGTGCTTCGTGATTTTCCATCGTCCCGCCCCTTTTTTTTCTTTTATTATTTCGAGAATGTAAACTGACGGAAAAATATTCGATTGAGCGTTCACTCCACTCGGATTATTTTCTCTTTTCTCTTTTTCAGCGTCCGATCGCGAGTGCCGTTGATAGCTTCGGTCCTTACTGTGGTTTATAACATGTATGAACGCGTCGTAACGTCAAGACTAATTTGAGACCTTAGTACCAATTGCTAGATATTGTCTATGTTTTTCAATTATAATCATTCATGCGTTAACTATATTTTCCTCAACCTACGTCGTTCTTACGGTTATAGAATATTTGTATGCGAATTTTCTTACATTTGCAGTAAATATTTTTTGTGCGATTGAAGGACAAGCATCCGAACAATCAAACAGATATGTAAAGACATTTATAATGTTAGTATCAATAAAAGCTTTTCCAACAGTACATTATCGAGCTCCATTTTGAGATGTTTGTTTCCAATCACTGCTAGCCACGTTACATTAGTTGATGTCGTGACTTTACTGACCTGGAGGGTCCTAAGCCTGCAATTGGCACACGTTAAATCCACGAGCTTTTCTACGAGTTTATGTCGGTTTTAAGTACTAACACAGGTATAAAATTGTTATTATTTATTTTTTGAAAATAATCAGTTTTTTAATGTCACACAAAACGGACAATATATCAATTATATGTTCATATATAATACTCGTAAGTACATCAACGGACAAAATGGACAACGGAACAGAACTAATGTAGCGTCACGTTTTAGGCAGGGGCGAGTTTAACACTATTATTATTAATAGTAGTATTATAGTATAAGTATTAGAGTGCTGGTATTTTAGTAGGAAAAACCCTTCATTTTTGAAGTACCGCAATGGTACACATACGAGTACCTACTGCTCAAATTCAATGAACAAAACAATTTGTATCGATATCAT
>DWMG01000383.1:0-20314 GCA_018244855.1 Elbella merops
CACTTGGCCAGCGTGGCAGACTATGGCCTTAACCCTCTCAATATGAGAGGAGACCCGTATTCCAACAGTGGAATTAAAATGGGTCGATTACAAGAACTTTATACATATATGTATATAATAACAATGCAGCTACATGAAAAAAGATATACTAAATGTTTAATTAGCAGCAATATGTTACCGACGCAATATGTACAATGTTATCAAGTAAATGGTAAAATTACTAAAAACACAACATTGCATTATCTTTTATTGATTTTATCATTAATATTATTAGTCACTTTAACATTTAAATAATACATCACAAAGTATAATGTCCTATGTGAATATGAAATGAACTGTCAAATATCAATAATATTCTTTATCTATGTAAATGACATATTTCGCTTTCTATATTTGTTATAAGCGGTTCAACTCGGCTGCCTACGTCGTACGGCTTGTTGAAAAACACGGACAGATCAACTGCGTATTGTTTGTCTGGTGCAAATTTACAAACAAATTATATGTATAGACTTGTTACACCTCATACCTGTGGCGGAGAATGTTATTTATAAAATCCGTCTTACACGATATTTTACACGACGGGAAGCAGTCCTATTGACATGTTGGAGGCCACAGAACCCACTAAACGAGATTGTAGCGCAGTAAATTCGTCAGATGTATTTTTGCTACTACGTTATTACATTAAAAACTATGTTTATACTATATACTTACCAGGTGTATGGCAATAGGCTTATCCCCTAGTCTATAGTGAAACGTATAAATTAACCGGTGACACGTGACAGTGTCCGGGAAAATGCAAGCGTGATGTTATAATATGCTCTCTAAATACATAACACAAAGTTCCTTTTCACAGCATCTTTTTTGTTTTATCATTCATTGCATAATACTCCGTATGAAAGTCTGATCTACCAGCATTGTTAGCGAAGTTGTCAAAATCGCTTTCATAATCTGTTTATCCAAAACATAAAAGTCCAGTTATGAAAAGAATTTGCGGGAAACCAAATTAAAAAGTTAAGAGCTACGTAATTTACATTCATTAGTTACGCGAAAATAGTTATAACAGACACAGTGTACAGATTATAAGCAGAACAGTCAGTCCACCAATTCTAACCTTGCTTCTTAATTTAAACGCAATCAGTAGAAGTGGGCAGATCGCTTTATGGTTTGTTTACATTATTTTAAATTGAAGAAGAAACAGTGACATCCATTACGTACATTCAAAGGAGAACAAAGAGAGTAGTAGCGTTATGTGGCGCGGCCGACGATTGCCGAAGTCGGACGAAGGGGGCCGAGCGCCCGTGGCACCGATACGCGGCCGCGTCGCGCCGAGGCGACTGACGTTGCTAGTCCTTGATTATTGAAAAAAACAAGTGACAGTTTCATCAACATTTTACGGTTATTAACTTCTGGTTTTGCGTCCGTAAATTTATTGTATACCCGTTTGAGATTGATTGCATTAGTTGAAAGGTGTTATTGCGAGATTTAAAAGCCGTGCACTTGTAGACGTCATTGTCACCTTGATGCAACTATTTCAACTGCGATTGTATTTCCGTTATCATCTGTTCTTATTAACCCAATTAAATTATACAATATTTAACGAAATTCTTACCAGCCAACGAAGATTATTTAAAATACTACTATATATTTATCATACAATATAGAATAATTTCAATTATATCTACAAAGCGTGTAAATATACATATATGTTATTATTTCTGTTATATAAAAAAGAAGCATATGTTCATTTGAGTATGATTATTTGGATTATCTATCGACCTTTAAATTGGAATACAGAGTAAAAATGACAGCACGTAGTTTAAACCAACGCTGTTTAAATATATAGATAGATGGATCGCGATTTTTGGCGGGAGAGCCAATGGACGTTTATATTAAAACAAATGACGATCGGGCCGTACTGAATCATCCGCACGGAAGTAATTGATTAATACACCGAATGATATTTTGTTATGACCTATATATGCCTACCTATATACCCATTTATTTATTATGCACTCTAATGTCGTAGATACGTGGGCAGATCATAAATAGTTTAGTTTTATTTAGACATTACACAATAACAATGTGACTACGTTAATAATAAATAATATTCAGACTATAATAAAACAGATATGTTTAGATGTCATTTTTAGGTGTTGAAGCCCATTTAAAATATTTAAAATAAGTTATAAAACTAACAAATAAAAAATACAAGGATCTAATTATTTTAATAATACGATATGGAATTAACATTTGTACGTGGTCTACTCGTTTATAATTCCAAGTCGCGTCTTTAGTACGAGTAGTAGAATCGTGAAGTAGAGGTGGTTAAGACTCATGTCGGCTCTATGTGCGTTTCTAATTAAATATAAAATGTCTGTTTGCATGTGTAAGGATATCATTATAACAAAATAGATCATTTTTATTAATGTTGTGTTCTGCCGTTATATTTTTTAATACCAATAGACAATATGTTTTTCTGTAAAAAGTTGAGTGTCTGGTCTATAATTAATGCAAAATAATTTTCACTTTCCAGCTAATCATTAAAATCCGTTATTCGAAATTTGAACATGTCCAAAGAAATCATTGTAATAAGGACAGACCTATGTTCTTTTTCGCTCAGACAACACAGTGGGGGCGGAAAAGAATACAATAATTACTTAATTAGGTAGTATCTATATTTTTGTTGTAATACCAAACGAAGTGTCTTGTATCAATTTTGTGTTGAATAAACTATAAATTTGTATTAATCGAAGGTGCTTGTTATTTATTTACACTTATTAGGCTTTTTACATAAGATTCTTAGATATAACATGTCCCTTTGTGGGAGTCAGAAGTATCCAAAGCGGGTGTGCATACATATATGAAGAGAGCGATAAATGTAGAATAGGCACTCACATCAGTTCTGTCTGATATTTAGCAGCCGACGCTCTCTACCTACCTCGTAACGGACCTAGCGTGGTGATATAATACTTGCAATAACTTGGTCATGTAAAATGGATATTTCTTTCATTGGTATTCTCAAGTTGTAGCCGCAACAATACTATTTTTTCTGCCGCACAGCAATAAATTAGGACTCAAAAGGCAATCATTCAAGCAACAGAACATCTACGAAATAGTTATTAGGAAACAGGCGACATTAGCAAAGGTTACTGACCAACAAGAGAGAGACGTGTTAACAGATATCGATATTTCGTGTGATATGAGCGACGCTAGTTCGAGCCGTGGTCATGAAAGCGTCCGAATTATTTTTAGTTATCAATGTCACTTTGGATACTATTTGCCAAAAGTGTCAATGACTTCGGCCATTACGTATTCATTGCACGCCACCTGTCCGCCTCAGAATCATAGTAATGAAATTTTTTCTAATGAGCTCTGTACTTGACTGACCTATTTCGTCACTATTTGAAATTTCAATGCGATGTGAAAGAAATCAATGAAAGAAAGAAAATATTAGTAATCCGGTAAGCGGTAGACGTAGCACGTATTGTTAGTTTAACCTTGCAACGGTACTAGAAAACAATGTTGCTAATGTATGAGACTGTGCATTAGCATACATAAGTGTTTGTATGTTTTGATATTGTCGCCTTATTTATAATCTGTACATATGTTATAAAGAATGTTTTTAATATTGTTCTAAATTTAAAGACTCGAACTTTTTTCTTTTTTATTAATGAATGATAATTGATTTAACTGATCTTAACGAAAATATATAAGACTATAAACGTATCTTATGTTGTCATTCAACAGTATATGCGCTATTATTAAACCGACAGTATTGTGTGACGTCACTAAATACGTTGTTTATGTTTACTTTTTAAAAGACAGTATTGATTAAAAAAACAGTACGTATTGATTCTCGGAAATACATATATTAAACAATATTTTGTTGAAGCTAAAGGGTCGGATAAAGTAGCCCTATATCGCCAAGTTAAATATGTTACACACATATTTATTTAAACTGTCCTCTGATTTATCACACCATAACTTTGAAAACAGCCATGAAGCAAATGAATAGATATAGATATATCGTCGCACCAGGTCCCATAAGAGATATGCAGGAAACATCGAGCACCACAAATCTTCATCCTAATAGACCTTACATGCGCCTTCCGTATTATCCTGCACTGTCATATACATACATATACGTATGTATGTACGTATATAATAAGAATGAAATATTTTAATATAGAGTTATACGACTCGGAACTATTATATAACTATAGCTATATCTTACTGTTAAGTTAAGTTATAGAAATATAGAAAAACACACACAAAATGTTTTGCAAAACATATATACGATTTTAAACAAATAGATACGTGGATCGTACTCTATCAGCCGATAAAAACTGTTTACAGCGACGTGAACCATGGAGAAGCTTTGCTATCGATTTTCCTTAAGAGTCTTAAGACCCTTACACACCATATATTCACCCCAATCTTGCGCATAATTGGACTTAGTGTAGTGTTCTAACGTTTCACTAACTTAAATATGTGTAGAGTCTTAATAAGGAATATTTTTTAAGAGTACTTCTTCTCTTATATACCCCAATGTTTATTTAAAATAGTAATGCGAGGAAAAAATTGTAGAAGGTTATTAAGCTTTAAATAATGCATAGTATTAGTCGATGAAAATACAATTATCCCACCGTTTTATAGCATCTGTATAGACGCATTTAAATTATTTATACTATTTGCAACTTTAGGTAGTATACTTAAAAGAAAAACTTTTATTGTCATTCCTTAACGCGGCCTTCATCTAATTCTTTCTCCACCAAATACTAATTGATGTTGTTACCTATATATTTAGTCACAAGATTTATTTACGCATAAGAAATGTCTCTTGACAAGTTCAAGCACATATTTCTGTTAATCGAATAATTCTGGTTACCGATTAAAAAATATCGTAACTAACCACAACATTATCCCGGCCTATTTTGTGAAATCTTATTCTGAACTGTTTCAAATATAGTATTAGATAATCATAGCATTCTCAAGACGATGTTCTGACCTATTTTTATTCCGGACTATTTATTAAACAGCAACAGTTAACCATAGTATTATACGTTCCTATTTTCTAACCTTTTTTTTATTCCGGGCTATTTATTAAACAGTAATAGTAAAGTACAGTTTTATTCGGGCCTATTTTGTGACATCGTTTTATTCCGGACTATTTTTTAACCAATATAAATGTGTCGACCTACTTGGCACAAAGGTCACCGTACCGGTCTGCCGCGCAAGCGGTTCCGGGTTCGGCTCTTGACCATGCAAACATTGGAATGAAGAATTCAGTCCAGGATCTGGGTTTTCGTATATTCATATACAAGTACAATACGTACGTATTATGTTATGACAATAACCGCACACCCTATTACACGTGACATATAGATACGAGTAATACAATCGGTGAAAAGTGGGAGTAATGGACTCGTCTGCCTACCCCATCGGAGAAACACGGAAAGGTATGACGTTATATTACTACGTACTAATTTAAAATGAACATGTCCAAACAAACACAAACGAAATAACGAAGCGTGGAAAAGAATTCGCAAATTGGTATTTCTAAATAGCCTTATCTAACGAGGAATATCTGCTTGTGAAACGTGAGGAAGAAGCAGTCAATTTCCCGAACAAATCACTATATTACTCATGCACTTGTATATGTAGATAAATTCAGCAACACATGAGTGAAATTATACGATATATTTACATTCATGTATTACAATAAATTTAATATACATATTTCTGAATTAATAATGTTTGTATATAAATTACATAATATTACGAATATCTCTAGAATGTTCATTTATTTAACTAATCCACTATAATTAAATTCAGACGATTTAGTAAATAGCTATTTTTTATTGCTTGTTTAAGTTTATTTTCATTTAATTTTAATAACTCAATTAAAATTAGGTAACGTAATATCACGCCATTAATTCCCAAAGAAGTACGCAGAGGGGCGTAGAACACTCATATGTCTCTCACCGTTAACGTTTACATCCCACTATGGAATAGGTGGTCTGATTTTGACTTGTCTTATCTATTATACTAACTTATCTTGAGAGAAGTGAAAGTTCGTAGTGTTTAGCTATAATACTGACCATAATATAACGTTTATATGACATAGAAAACATTATTAATATCGTAAAAATGTCTTTGCTCAAAATAATCTAAATAAATTAATAATAATAATCTAATAATCAATAAAATCAAAATCAAAACCAACAAAATATTTATCAATTACAAAATACATATATTTTAAACAAAATAAAAATTATGAATGCACACAAAACAAAAAAGATCTCAATTACTGAGCAAACAGTTTCTCTTGCATCAAACGGAACGTCGCAGCGCGGAACAATGGCAACACTACGGAATTATATGTAACATATATCAATATTTGCAGTATCACATGTCCGGTGCGCCGACGTGCTAAGTGTTACAAACGTGTGGACGTGGCCGCGAGCGGAGCGCCAACGTCGCCCACCGCGGACTCTGGTCGACGACTTTCCAATACCTTAAAAACTAATACGGAACCCCAGAAGCTATAATAATAATAATGTGTATTTACGGGACATGGTTTAGTCGGTATTTGTAATATTTGTTACATACACTGCTCATGTTCGCCGTTAATGGCATGCGAAGAGTCATTTATTATTTTACGTTCTGAAGGTTTACTCTTAACTCTTATCAATAAGAATATTAATCAATATGCTATAACAATGTCAAACAATTTACAATACCTTAACTATCCAGATATAAATAATTCAGTTACGTTATTTAGTAGGTACTTGTCCTAAGATTGTCGATTTTTGTGATAATTGTAGGATTACGTCAGGTTTCCAAGGTTGGAAATGTTTGGCACTTGGTTCCTTTTGCTGCTCTGTAAGCGACCAAGCGTAACGATATAACAATAAGAAAAATAAAAATACCAAAAGGGGTAAACACCATAAGATTTAAAAAAAAAGAAATAAGTTGTCTATATCAGTAATTGCAAAAACTTAATAGTTAAAGATTGTCCATATTAATCAATTCTCAGTAAAAGATACGATAAAAATATTTATCATCCAGGGCTCTCTACTTATCATGTCAGGGACCTGGCGTAATGATACAGCAATAATAACATTTCTACCACTAATATAAATAAATAGCACACGGTATAAATATATTCAAGTGACTTAGCTATGCAGGCACAAATGCCTGAATATTATTATAAACCGATTAGGACACCATACTCAGGTGGTTACACGAGCGTTAAACAAGTAGCGATCAAGTCGAGACATTTACAGATAAGGCGTTATTATGAATCTGTTTCGTAAGTAAGGATGCCAAATATCCAGAAACATCCAGCAACACTCCTTACATACGTGCGACACATTGCATCAACGTAGCGCGAAATCCTCGTTGGAAGTACAGAAATGTATGCGAGATTTTTTAAAATTTACTCCAAATGCTCAGATCCTTACATTTGAATGGTATCTTAAGGCGGTATGAAAGGGAAGCAACTGAAAAATAAGAGGAGCGGCGAGAGTGGCCGTCTTTAAGTCTTCGTGCCCGAGGCACGCTCGGAGTTCCTGTAGGCATGTAAAGTAATATTAGAATAATCCCGATGGAATCATAAAGATGACAATAAAAGTACTTTACAATAATGGTATCCAAAAATAATTCTCATAGTGACATTATATATGTGCTTAAATAACATTTTATTAACAATAAGATGGTCATACAGTTGTTCTCTTTGAATGAAGAGAGTAATTAACGAAAAGAATCGGGGCAGATCTGTAAAGATAGACGTATCTGTCGCACGACGCTCTGTGTCTACCCCGTAAAGGATCTGGAGAGATGATAAAATAATACTAAAAAAGGAAAATATACGCTTAAAAAATTAACTTTTAGTTAACTTTTAATTAACTTTTTTAAAAAACTAACTTTTTGACGGTTTAATTTATGATATAGTGTAGTTAATATAGTGTTTATAAAGAAGTTTAACAGCGCGTGCACAAAGGCTGTTGACCTATTAAATTTAGTTGGCGAGCCTCACGCTGAGCTCAGCCTTTCTGCTTACACCTTCACTAAAATGCTAACACTATTTTACATTACATATGTAATAGACACCGTTTAATATAGGTGTATGTATAATAAATACAGCAATTATATTTAAACCTATCAGATCTATAAAGTGCGTCATTTCGCGCTCGGAGCTCACTGCCTAGCCCGTATGGGAGTAAAAACTAAAACAATAAGGGATATAAGTAATTAAGGGAAATTAAGGAAATTTAGTGGCTAGAAAGATAGATTGGTAGAAAACGCCTATTCGTGTTAAATTCTCCTTTGTTAACAACAATAAAGAATAAATACATAAATATATGTATGTATCTGTGTGTGTGTGTGTGTGGTAAATGTGTAACTGACCTACATGTGTGTAAACATGTCGTCGCTATATATATCCTGACGTGTAAAACTATCTACGTTATGATTACAGCGCCTACAATAGTATGGTCGATGTTTTCACGCATTAATTTACTAATGGAGTCGCACAAAACCATAGACAAACATACCGCATACGTACATTATGGACACCATAACTAGTATATTAGAAAATATTCTTAATATAATATACATCCCTTAAGGGGCAAATGGACTAGAAAAACGATTATTACATAATTAATTATTTATTAAAAATATTACAATATAATTTTACACATTTTAATGGTGTTCATAATATTATCATGTCAATAACTTGTGTCAATGAGGATTGTATTATGAGAAAACTACATTTTTTTTTGACAATAACGGGTAAATAGAATCCGTTCGTTGTTTTTGAATTGACAGTATTTTATAAAAACTAAGTATTGGTCAAGATTGACTTGCGTGTTTAACTTTATGCTCATAATGTATGTATAATAATTTTATGTCACCTTATATAGATCTTTTGCTCCAACAAGCGGATTATTTAAAAAATTAAATTATTGTAACAATTTTAACAAATAGATTTTTGTGAATTAAAAATTATCCACACAATTTTATTATTCATATAAAACTATGTGAATAATGTTACTTTATACTTTGACTGTTATTGAAAATACATTTTTACTAATAAAATCTTGATTAATATTTAATAAAGCTTTAGCTATACGTAAGGACATTATTTTTTCTTCCACATACTTGTAGCACAGCGAATACAATCGAAATATGTAACAAGTTCACATACATAGTTACACAGTTCAGCCCTTACGCTACCCCCAACCCATTTCACCCCGAACTGCGTCTAACAAGGGTGTTGTGCCGTAAAACAAATGACACAATAATACTAAGATTTCTTTGCTCTATTTTGCTTACATAACTGTTCAAGAAAGTTACTTCAGTGTTGACTGACTTGTTTAAAATATTACAAATAAAAAAAATTATAATTAAAAAAACAGTATAGTATAAACTTCTCGTAAAGGCATCTTAAACATTTATTGCCTCAAAAAGCAAATGCAATATCAGTACTTATTAATAAGCAATTTTCTATTTAATCAAATTTCAATGTAGGAAAAATAATAAGCAACAATTTTGTATTATATAATGATATAAACAAAATATATGTTTGTATTTAACACATTATACGCTGCCCCATAGAAGAACATGTATAAAAATAGGAAATGTAGAGAAAGGTCGCATATAGTCGAACCGAGTTCTCTACATAATAATATATTGCCATGTCGAATCGTGCAGATAAAACTCATTAGGTTTTGTTTATTGCATCAATAAAAAGTTTCTAAGAACAAATTATAAGTTAATAAGTACATGAAATTTATTGTAGTATTTAAAAATTGCAAAGTTCAAAAATCGTTACATGATTTAGTAACACTTTAAAAAGCATTAAAATATATTTTTTTAATATATTATGCAAACATTTATAGTAAGCGTTGATTTCTTATTACCCTTTGTAATTCATAATATTACTAATAGATTTTACCGTTAATCGCTGAATATTTACCGGTAAGTGAAGTACTGGAAGGCACTATGCATTTAGAACCAATACACATACATATTGTTAATGGTGTTTACCCTTAATTCAATATTGTACAGGTAAGGTAAATACTGAAAGGCGCCATTAGTTTATAAATAACACATAAACCTATTTTCACTAATATATTTTACCTTCATCGTTCAATATTCCACGGGTAAGGTAAATACCGAAATACACTATACGTTTATAACCAACACATTGTAACCAAGCATTGTTCCACTCGATTCGTTGCCGCTACGTTCCCAAATTACTATACAGATTGAAACCGATGCATGCAGTATTACATAGCTCGCTTTAAAAAGCTCCCGGTTTGAATACCAACACCAGTCACTGCGTATTTTTAGTAATAAGAGATTTTTGTTACGCTCGAAAACAACGCGATGCAGATTTTTACTACGTCTAGTGTTCATTAAAAGACAAAAACACACAATTATGAAATATGAGCATTATTACCATTTTGAAGCTGCATCGTGTTTTGTTCAATTTCGGGATTTGTAAAATATCAGCTCACAAATAAATATATTAATTCTTTCAGTTGCATGAAACACGTGGGAGGAAATTTGCGTAAACCGTCTAGAGACTGCAGTGATCTAGTCCAGACAGATCCAGCAACGTCTGGCGCGGAGAGTTCACTGTACTGGCCGATGGTCCCCGTCAGTCTACATTCGACCAGACGGAGTAAGTTTGTAAATTAACGTACAATTCTGGGATATTCGACGCGAGATTTAAAAGTATCATTGCAACGAGTGTAGCTCTAATTGCATAACAACTTGCATCATTAGTTAAAAATCCAAGCATATAATTATCTCACGTAATAGACTTACTGTCGTCTATAGGAAGTGCTACTTTTTACGAAGTTATGAAGACAGGCGTAACTAATGCACGCTTCGACTTAACTAATCAAGATTTTAATTATTAAATTCAATGCAACCTTATTCCAAATAATATTTACATTGTCAATAAAGTAATAAAATTTAATTGAAAACAGCTATTACGTGAATACTGGGAACATAACACACAAGAGATAACGGAACGCTGAGCGATAAGTTACAAATTAATTTTGTGTTCTCATAACAGCCGATTATAATAGGAACGGAGTATGAGCCAATTAAGGAATAATCGTGCAACAAGGCATAGTCAATACCGAGTCATGATCGGCAGAAAAAATGCCAAAAAGGGCGCCGTTACAGAAAATTTAACAGCGCCTATTATCTTCTACACCGTAAATTAAACAGCTAGGTAGGTAACGGCGGACCGACTAGTCGGCCGATCGATTGATGGATTTGTAGACGGATTCGTGCAAGGATTTCAATCTGATTTCTTTGTCCGTGTGATACTGAGTCGACACGTTGTGCGATCGGTTGGACGCCACGACGGTGACATCTGTGGATCGGCTCCGCTTATGAAGACTATATCGTAGCTTTAAAGATGCTCAGAACATCAGCGAGGGGAGCGGGGCAGGTGCGTTTCGTAAAAGAATTCCAACTGCTGATCGCATATATTAATCTTGAGGCATTTAATCAAAGCAGATCCTTAATGAGAGTGAACTGATCAGGCTGTTTGTGTATATTGTGAACATCGAAATTATTAGACACTATATAGCAACGCGACCTTCGTTCCGTTTCCAACATTTTCGGTATTAATAACATCGTAAAATAATTAAATACGTTTTTGATCTCCGTAGTTTGAATTCTCGTTAGTGATTTACACCGAAACGTCGAAATAAAAGCTTTATATTTTCCCGAAGATAAAGTTTAGAGGGCCTTGTTGATTTCTTCTCTACAGCGCGCAAAGTAATTAGAAAAACAATGAATAACTGACTCGGCTGCTCATTCGTAGTTGCTCTAAAATCGATAATTGAATCTTTGATTTGGTAAATTCTTCTCAAAGTATACCAAAAACAAGTTACATAACATTGTACTGAATTGCCCCTATTCATGAACATTTAGAACTAAGTTAACTTAAGTGTGTTAAGTTTTAACATAATACCATTCCAAATTACAAGAGCGTCGATTTTGTGACAGATGTTTGTGAGATAATGAGCGTTTAAAATAACTACCGACATAAATTGAATAATTGGCTAGGCGATTATGTAAACAAATTAGTCACAATGAAAGTTCTGAGCAAGAATCAGAAGTCGCGACGCCTTAATATTTACATCTCGTGCCTCAAACGAAACCTTTCATCCAGCGACGAGCAACTTAATGCGTTGAAGGAGAATTTCATTACCCAAAAGATATTTCCATCGAGTCCTAGAATTCGAATCGCAATATCTTTACCCGTATAGCGATTAATCGAATGCTCACATTTCATAGTCCATAAATGTTCAATGAATGTGAAGCCGAGTCTACTTAAGCCATAATTATATTTATTATCAACTTTTAGGCATGTCATACAAACCGAAGCTATTTACAGAGGTTCTAGAGTATTTAATTTTGTAACTGAAAATTCTCGCATCGGCTCAACTTTATTTGAGTTTGTACAACGTGGTTATTACCCCGCAATGAGCTCAAACGATCTCTTTTTGAGTAATTTTGTTTAACAAATTTCACCAAAAAAGTGAAAAAAATCAAAGCTCGGTAAGTGGGACGCCATATTCTCTATTCGGCCAGATTATGCGAAAGTAGTTCGAATTCCGTGCGCTCGACGGTGTCGTAAGTTTACACGACCATTTTACGTTGACACCTGGCAAATTAACTCAACACTAAATAAAACAATGTAACTTGTGCACTGTACGCAAGAGGCAATATTTTAAATTGAGATGAAATTTTATTCGTTTTTAATTATTTTGAAAAGGATCAGATACAATAACAGAAATTAAACTAACAAAACTTGCAGTATTATCAAAGCAATTTAAGTCGCGTACAAGGGTAACTAGGCTTCACATTTTTATATAGATAAACAAAGAGCGATAAAAATGAAAGGAGCGCATTCGATCTGTAAGGATAGAGATATTTGGCACATAATGCTCATAACCTAGCCTATAAAGGAGCTGAAGGAGGAATCACAATAACAATAACAACAGTTCTACAAACAAACTCAAAATTGCATCTCAGGCGTACACAGTCGTGTTCTCGCGAGGGAGGGGCGGAAGAGGCCTACGTAGGCCGGCGATCGTCTAAGTACCTTTCACGATCTTGCCGCGCGTCACTTTCCCCGCGCGGGCGAGTTTTTTCGTACGTAACAACACCGCGATTACATCAACGTTCCGCGTGCGGCCGCACCTGTGAAATGGAACGCATCACTGCTGTTAGATACAAATTTTTGAGCATTCACAGATAAAATATAACAGTATTGAAATATTTTTGATTATACATTTACATACATATATGGTTTTTTTGCGAGAACAGTGTAATATGTCAAAAATGCTATGTTGCAAAGTTGAAAGCATTTCAGAATGTTTGAAATCATAGTAATTCTATTACTCACGTACGGGTTTCGGGATTTCCTGACTAGTGTCGGACCTTTACGAGATCCTCCATCGTGAGCTCACGCCGTTTGCAGCGAGGTCGTAGCGTTACGCAGCGCATATTGGAGTATTACCGCAAGGATTTAGTTATGTTCAAAATCAATATGTGTCTGAAGAGTGATAAATATAGAAGAAGCAAGTCTGGTCTGTAAAGTCTTACCAATCTATATAGGTTCTCTAGGTATGTCCCAAAAGGAACCTGGCGTGACGATATAATAATAATTACAACAAGGGAAGTTGTAGATATAATACTGTAATGATTGAATGAGATTGATGTTCGTTATTAATTATAAATATTATACCGCCATCTTAGTTTTTAGTAAGCCTTTTATGGTTTTGTTATTTATAGACCACTTATAGATAATTGCAATTTTCAATATTTTTCGTTAACGTACTATGTTTTAACAAGTACTTAATATCTACGTTTGAACAATTAACGGCGCTACTGCGCGCCGAATGCCCATTTTGTCTAAACATTTTACAGCAAATATTAAAGTCATACATATTTAGCAAACAAGACTCATAAACGTGTTCGAATAAACATTATTAAAGTGCAAACGAGTCAATATTGGTGTTTAATACCATTACCGAGTGAGGCGTCTTACAAGTTATAGCTCTCTGCGGCATAATCGGGACATTTCTAAGCCGGCATATAAAATTTATGACGTTTTATATAGTTCATTTTTTTTCATTCACTGAACACGCACTGAAACTCAGTATAAAATATTAAGAATGAAATATGGTAGCAAAATGTGATTATCGTAGAGGTTATTGTTATAATTATAGTAACGTAATTCCAGTGTTTATAATAGTTCATTACATAACGATTTTGTATTATCTAAAAAATACTTCCAAGTATCCTTTTCTTAATCGTTTTAAAACAAACTTTAGATGACCAATATCAAAACAAAATTTTAAAATATAAGGAGGAATAAAAAAATGAACAAATGAATAAAGGAATGAAGGAATAAATGAATGAACGAGGAATGGACGTATCGACACTTCCGATCGTACATAATTATTTCACGCGAAAAAGCGAGAGACGCTCGTGCTGCCAACACATAAATCACACCACCTGCCTACACCTTCAGGCGGGCTTGCCGTTATACAGCACACACGCAACCTGCGAGTGTCACATCTGCTTTACATGGCATTTTTAATTTTTGTGCCATAACCATTACCATAAACAAGGTTTTCCCTTTCATCTGTGTCACTAAGTAGAAGTCCTGCAAAGCATAGTGAAGCAAAAAACAATTCGAAATACAAAAAATAACAAGTGATGATTTGATAATTATTGGACATGTTTAATGTTCGTAGATCAATTATAACCATCCAGTAAATAAATACGAAGTCGTTATCAGGCCATAGACAATGGACAATAGCATATTATAGACAAAGATAAACAAATCGTTGAAACTATATAATTTGTGTAAAAACACTTTTAACCGGATGTTCGGAGGTGAACTGCTTGCCCTTATACTTACATGAAGACATTTGTATATTTCCTCAACCTCGTATTAATGGGAGGTCGCATGAACGAAAATATGTGGTCATATATTTTATATGCTGAATAAATTTGCTTCTAATATTTGATATAGAAATTAAAGCACATTTACAAAAAGAAATTAAAGCACACAAACATATTTGTAGAACGTTATTGATTCTATTTTATTTCTTTATATTATTCATTTATAGACGCTACGTCCTAGACATTTTTTCAACGTAAAATGTATTTTTATACATATGTATATGCCAGATAGCCGTTAAATATCTCTACTCTAGATAAACTGGTATTACTCTGTCATTACCTATTTCAATTATTATTCTATATTATCCCAAGTCTATGGTTGATTAGTAGACCACAGTGCTGACATAATCTAAATTCCTCATCATCAGCTTGTGTAGGTCCACAGATGGGCTGAACCCTTTCTCAAAGAACGCCGTGTAATTTACTTTTTGGGATCTCCCAACTCGCGTGTCCAGCGTGGGGATTGAAGGCATTATGATGGTACAAACAAAAAACTTTACTTAAACCCATCTAAACTCCATTTTAATACATTTTTTTTCATAATAATTGCGATTAAATACTGAATTACTTATACTTAATAAATAATCCACTCAAATAAAGCGTAAACGTAATTACTTACATGAAAAAACTATTTTACAAATTCATCGAAAAAAAATCTAAATGGTATAAATAACTGTTTCAAAATTTATACCTCAAACACAAATAAATGTTAGAAACGAACACACAATAAATACATGATATAGTTGCATATCTATATTTTAATTAATAAACTTCTTATAGTTATAAATAGCCTATACATAAGAATACTTGGAACGCTGCACGAAGAAAATAAAACAGACTTCACAAGAAAGAGTCATCAAAGATAATTCCGAAAAATCAATCTCATTGGACGTCGGATCCTATTTACGACAGAATCGCGCGAAATTTACGACTCCTATTTGTTACTATTCAAAATACAATATACTCATAAGACTACATAAAATACGTTCCATTCCTTCCTACCATTCAACCGCACCGCTCAATGTTACACACTTATAAGTACAGATTAGAAGTTAATCGATTATGGCCTCTATGCCCTTGTGTTAGCGCTCATCGTCTTAAAATAGCATGCATAGTTTATCGAAGCAGAAGCGTGCATCGAAAACGCACCGTTCTATTTTTAAAATCAATGCGGTGACCGAAGTGGGGCGTGTGTATCCTTTACAATTATTGAACAGTTATCGCGATATTAATACGTGACTTTACTATGTATATCCCAAGTATAATATAATCGCCTACTGACCTAGCGTTCCCTTTATATTCAGCTGTTGTTTAAAACGTATCACATCTTTTGCTCTATTAAGTTCATTATCATTCAACGGAAACGTTTATTTGAATTTCGAACGCGAAGATGGCCGACCGTCACGAGAATTTGCAAAGTAAAAGCAAAATGCCCTTCATGCGTAGATTTTACTTCTATTTATCGAAACAGTAAACGCTTTCTAGCTGCGTACTAGTATATACGTACAGCCGTACATGCGTTGAAGCGTGAGCAATCTACGCTCGCCTACAATTTCTGTAACTCCATTGTTTTCTTTTCTCATGTTTTTATAGGAATTACATGTTACAATCGAGTATTGACATCAGTAGCTCGCTTGTCTGATACTGATATGTTTTATTTAAACAGATAAAACGTTTGTAGACGTTACATAACACCGTAGATAACGTAAACTTTAGCATCATCCAAATTATAATAAACATTATAACTTTCGATTTTAATCTGTGTGACGTATTGCTCGCGTGCGCGAGCCATATGTCAAATGATATGTATGTCGCGCTGCGTTGGTCTCATATGAATATCGAACACAAAACACAAACTCAAGTTCTATTAAGCTGTATCCACATTACCGCTGAAACTTTAACATTTGGTATGACCTTAGTGTTATAAAACCAAATCAGTCCTTGTTCCCTCTGCTACAGAGTCGATTTTTAAACGTGTCAAGCAAGTGCTGAGTATGTTCAGGTAGTCGTAAGTGGTTTTGGCGAGCGTGTGAACAGTTACCTTCGCGAGTCGCTGGTGCGAGCAGCCGCGTGCCGGGGACCGTTATGCGGCAATATCTACAGAGTTTAATGACTCAGTGCACAATGCAACCAAGAATTCGCTAAAGGACCCCGGTCTACAACCTCCGAGAGGATTTATTGGAGTACGCTTCTCCACATTTATTTCCATAGAAAGAGCCCACTCTTTCTAGGCAATACTTTTTTATAAAGTGCTTTAATATAATCTGTTATGTCATTATATGAATTACTATTGCAACAAACCTATGTAACCAAAAGCAATGGTTTTAGTTAACATCGTTAACGTTTCCATTGATTAACAATTTAAATATTATAAATTATAAAAAATAAGTGACCTTATACCAAAAAAAAATTGACTTTTGTATTTGGTAATAACTAATAAGTTATGAATCCTCAATTGATAGAGACGGAAGAATGGTTTGGAGAAAGTTAAATATATAATTGATAAGTCTTACGTTTTTAATCGTAACATATAAAATAATAATGCGATATATACCTCGATGTATTATAATATGATAATGAGCATTACTTGTTAACATCTGACTTATCCTACATATCGCTTCCGTTTTAAAACTATAAATACAAACCATAGAAAACGAAGCATAGAAAGCGATTATTCTTGCCATATCAACGTACCTGTAACAAAGAAAATTGCACTCTGTGTTAATGGCTATAGAAATTGAATTGCAAAACCTTATTAAGCCTTTTACGGACATTTTTGAAATCAATTGTATCGGTCAACCAAATTTCTGTCACGTCTTGTGGTTGTTGTTCAATGTTACAAGTGAGTGTATTTTAAAGTACAGAGTACACTCTGATTGGTGTTTGTAAAATATTAATAAGCTGTCCCAATTACTAAAGTTTATTATATGTTTTTTAAATACAATCTACATTTATGAATTAACATTTTTAATGCCATATACTGACAGTACTCTATGTATACATGCGAAACATACTTTTAACTTATCACGTCTCTAAAAACATCTTAAAAAATAAAAGTTGATCAAATTGAAAACTTAAATCCGCTTTATTAAAAAATACAGCTATAATGTACAAAAATATTACCATTCACATCATCATCATCTTTGTAACTATTCATTAGACTCTCTCAGAATGAAACTGTTAATGCCAACGTCAGCCATGCTGACCAACTGCACGTTTACAGATTGCACACGCCCTTACAAATGAACCTATGCGTTAACTTTAGACCCCACAGCCCTAAGCGAATATGTTGGACATATGCCATGGGACTTATCGCCATGGTTTATTTAAGTTAGAATGTTGACTCTTCTGTTATCTTATCAGACGAGTGATAGCAGAAAAATGTATTGGACGAGTGTTTTTGTGATCGTAAGCTGTGATAACGGTGTATTTAAACGAGGCAGATAATTGGTTATTATTATATCATCATGTCAGTTCCCTTACGGAGTAGACAAAAAACAAAGAATGCCAAATACTTCTTCTATACATACAAACATCCTGATTTCGGAAACTTTGGTTCTAACATAATATCACGACTGTATTTCACCAAAGGAAATAGCAGAGGAGTGTAGTACACCAACGTTTCGTCAGTTATGTTATACGTCCCATGAAATAGGAAATGAGATTTCGGTTAGAACGTCCTAAATATTGTTATCAAGTGATTTGCCCCTTAATCTTTTTCGTTCTGGGAATAGACATGAGCCCAACAGAGGAGCGATGAAACAGTTGAAGATGATGATGTTGGCTTTAATTACTACACCACTGTATCTTAAATTATTACCACGATCTTGACCTTGGATAGTTTCGTAATCAATCCGTTTCTAAAACGACAGTAAATATAGTACAGTAAATAAAATAAAATTATAAAGTAATTATTTAGTTGAGAAAATTTTCCATTTCATTTGCGTCGGACAGCAAAACAATACTCAGTTGCGAGGAACGTGCACTAAAAACCGTTACTGAACGAGATTAAGAAAGCAAGATGTTTTTATCTGCTTCGCCGGTACTTGGGTGTGAATTTACAGCTTCGACAGCGTATCAAGAACGCGATATGGGTCGCCTAACAAGTTCCAAAGTTATACTGACCGAGGAACGGACTGTTAAGTATATTTTACATTATACAACATTGGAATGACATTCAAATTATTCAAATCACTCTGTTTTATTTTCCTTGGAAAACTCCAGCCCACATCGTATGGATTTATGAGGAAAACACATGTTATTTTGACCAAGTACTTCAAGAAACACCCTAACGCCATCTATTGAGGAGGGAAGGAACTAAAATTGTACTGTTTTGCGGTTCAGCGCACTCGCCTGAAATGAATATGCAATTTACAAATACATTATACATCTACATACCAATAGTTCTCACTGGTTTCGATAAACGTTTTAATAGTCACCACTCGTCCTAAAGATCTGAATATGTGATCAGTAAAATAAAGAAATTGGAGTCAATCACAGGAAACATTTTCATTACCGCCATCAACTCTTTTATCGTTCTATTGAACATAGGTCCTCTTCAAGAATGGGAATAATTAAGGCAATAATCTAGAAATTAACTTAAACTAAATGTATTCTACCGATATTGCTTGATGTACACATAATTAAAGCTTAAAAATCACAAGTACAGTAAGCGTGCGGGTAAACACTTAAAAAACCTAAACAAATTGCACAAATCCGCCGACAACTCTTAATTTGATTGTCGGTACTTAATGACCACAATCCCATACAATTACATATTTGAAAAACTACCCTTCGTTTTGTATTCGAAAGTCGAATAGCACAATTTAAAATGGAACTTGTTACGTTCAAAATAAAGTGGGTTTTGGGGCTACGCTTAATGTAATTTAGCTAAAATTAGGGACACATTTCACGATTTCGTTGCCCCCACCCCAACCGATGGCAGTTCGCAGTGGAAGGGAGAGGTAGCCAGTGACAGAAGTTGCTCGATTAATTATGTCTTTCGCCCCTTTTCGAATATCGAATGCGAAATTACAGAATAGGGCTGTTTACTTAAATGATTTCGTTTAGAAAGTGAGATTGTCCTTAATTCAATTAAAAGTATGCTCATCAACTATTCAGTGGAATTTGTTACGAAACTAACCAGTCTGATAGTCTAGAACTACTGAAAGGGTTTCATAATTAATTTGCCATTTTGTATACTTAAATTTTATTTGGACTAAAATTTGATGTTTTTACAAATTTATAAGAATAAAAATTAAGTCAGATTTAAGCTGATTTTAAAGCTGTAGTTGTTTTGCCT
>DWMG01000384.1:0-20277 GCA_018244855.1 Elbella merops
CCCCTTCAGCCAAGTAAGGGAAAATAAACGGCGCCCCCCCCCCCCCCAAATAGACGATTTTTATTTTTCAACAGATAAGTTATTTTATTGCTGTCAACTAAATATCTTTATTATATTATATTATTATATAAATATGTAGTCTTTGTTATCAGTAGTAAAATGTAAGTTTTTAAATAACCTTAAACATAAATGAGTAAAACAACCTTAAATACGTTTTTTGCCTTCCAGACGCAAATGAAATATAATCCCTGCCAAACCACTTGACGCTGCCATTACTAGTAAACCCCTCCCTCCGCTAATTTGAGTGTGTGTATAGATTTGTTCAACGAGGGCGTCTCCCCACGGGACCCTTACCTAATTAATGAAAGGCCCGCTAGGGAATTTCAGAACTATGGCTCTCAAATAAAAGATTCCAATTTTTAAGGGCAGAATATCTTTAACTAAACAATTTTCATTGTGTCTAAAATTTGTAACATTTTGAGTATTAATTTATATCTGCATTTAAAAATGCAGCAAAGCTAGTGATGTCATAGCCATGAGACTATTAATATCCTATAGAAGTATTTTAAGATGTTTTACAGAGTTGGTAACAGGTAATGCAATTCTTCAAGCCTACTTTCCACAGCAGTAGGCAGCGACAGAATTTCCAGCCTCGCCAATATTCGATAAATTTCTACTTTTATTAAAATCGGCATACACGCTCGTCTGATATAGATACTCTTGACCTGACCTTTACGGTCTCCGATTTAGCGAGACCTAGGCGATGTGCTACGATAAAATCGGATGATTTCTAATAGAAGGCTAGGTCAAGAGGTATGTTAACAGATTGGTATGTATGATACTTTCAGTGAAAGAAGTTTGTAAAGATCGTAACCGGTAGGATAACGTGAATGTATATTACTATGTAACAATGATTGTAAGAAAGATAATGAAATTAAATTTTAATCCCCATTTTACACATAATTTAAAATTGTAGGATAAATGTTTGACTATGTTGATGAATTATGTACTTCAATATCTACCTATGAAGATTAAGGACTGGAATATAAAATATCGCATAATACATAAAACACATTAACTTTCAAAATATAAAGTACAGTTATTGAAGAAGTGCCCAAATATTGAAGTACAATATTGCTCTGTAAAGCTCCCGTAGCTTTTGATTTATGTCGGAACAATGATTGTGAAATTAACATTTGTGTGTGCATGTCTAGGCGGTTTCATACCGAAAAAGTAGTCATTCTCTATACAAATTTCGATGTTAAAAGTTTTGGTATTAAATTACTTGCATTGTATTAGTCAGTCCACTTTTCTGTTTGACAAACATATTAATTCGCGATGCTTCGTTGATTAGTCGGTGTGTGAATTACATTTGTGTAATGTGTGTTTGTTTTGTATTAAACACAATTCTAGCGCCTCTGCCTCCCGAATTACTTGACATCCCTGACGATCTACTCGATAGGCCTGCAAGTGACGGAACTATAGAGGAGAATTTTGAGGAGGAATTAGCAACAGCGCCGGAGGTCTATACGGAGGTAAGTTAGCCACGATTTTAAAACAGTTGTGTGTGGGATCGTGGTATCTTTATCGATATAAATAAAATTATGCCTAGGCCGCTACTCTGGTTTATAATCATCGTCATAATACGCTAATTATTTATATATTCTGTAAACATATTGCTTTTAATTGCAATTGCAATATTGCTTTTAATTGCTTGGAAGCTTTATGGAAACAAGACGCATTTCATCTGTTTTTTACATATATACACCTTAATATATACACTGTTACATATATACGTATATGTGTTTTACATATATACACTGTTAATTTCGCTATAAATTGTCAAGCACGAGCGTTGTTAAAGTTTAATTGAATGTAAACGATAGCTTAATTTCTTCGGTACCTAAGCATTTACCCTTCTGGGGTGGCTTTGTCATTTATAACTTAACGTTCGTCGATCGATTTCTTGCATAATGTATAACATGCATCTATGAATAGCGATTGCTACGGAAACAGATGGAAATAACATTGCGATCGGTGCATCGGGGCAGTCTAGACAGTTTAGGCTGGTCGGGCGATACTGATATTACGATTGTTGATTTATCGTCAGTGTTAAAGCTGTGTCTCATTAGAGTATTATAACAAAGTCATTGATTTTGCGTGTTGTTTTTCGACAGATTGCGTCGGGTTCGCACGACGACGATTTCACAGAGCTAAGCAGGACCGGACTGGTAGAGGTGGTGGGTGACGACGAAATAGGCCGTCGTATTATTGTGGTGTCTGCTTGCCGACTGCCGCCAAGCAAGGAACTGCACCCAGACAAACTACTTAGGTATGTTCTGTTATAATATGCTCCTTGTAGACGTCGGGCTGGACTGGTGCAATATCATTACGTCCGTGGCACCTTTAGTTGAGCTCTTTGCGTTTTTCGTATGAAGGGTGACAGATAACCAATTATTTTAGATACAAATGTTGTTCCCCTCCATACGGAAATTAAACTTTATTACAGGTTGGCTCATGATGCTAACAAACGGCACTGGAGTTGGAATGCTACTTGGCTACTCATATTGTATTAGATATTTGCTTTTTTTCCTCGGCTAGGCTTTCCTATTTCTTAGTACCTTCAATAGTTTGAACGTTATGTTTTTTTTTGTATTTCAAATTTGTTATAGGTATCTGATGTTCACCTTGGACAAGTATGTAGAACAGGACTACAGCGTTGTATACTTTCACTGTGGACTCACAAGCCAGAACAAACCGCCCCTTTCTTGGTTGTGGAAGGCATATAAAGCTTTCGACAGGAAATATAAGAAAAATCTCAAAGCTCTATATCTCGTACACCCAACAAACTTTATACGAATTGTATGGCAAATGTTAAGACCTGCTATAAGTGTAAAGTTTGGTAGAAAAATGATGTATGTGAATTACCTGCATGAATTACAGCAATACTTGAATTTGGACAAGCTTTGCATTCCCGAACGGGTATTGGAGTGAGTGACCGTTTTATGAATAAATTTATCTAACCAAAAAAAAGAAAAAAATTTTTACTAACAAAAATGCTTGGAGACCGTAAACTAATGGCTATTCGCCGTTTACATACATATATGCAAATGGCAAATAGTGATATAGTGTTGGTCGTATACATTTAGAAACATCGAGTATATTTATTACTTTCGCCTCATAATGTACGGGCATTGCGCTATTCCAATAGCTGCAAATAAAGACCATATATTTTGTATTCTATGTAATAACGTATGAGTTACGTTCAGGGGAAAAGTGATTAAAAACATTGCTGGTCCCGACTTAGCGAGCCAAGAATGGGAGGAAGGTGAACTCTATGGCTACACTTTGACTACTACACTATGACTACTATGACTATTACACTACGATCCGAACTCACCGAAAAATATAACAGCCTAGCTGTCCATTAATCATTTTTTTCATTTCGCATTCCATAAATGCAATTGCATGTTTATCTTAAGGTTCTGTCCTTTGTAAGTTTAAGGGTTATAGTAGCTTCGTCTGTGTAAGGGCGTAAACTTTCACTTTTCTGAATTTGGTTTCCATTTTTCCGAACACGGTTTCTGTTTTTGCAAACATATTTTAATACAAAATCCTATTGTTTAAATTGTGCAAAGACTTACATAACAAAAATACAATTAAAACGATAATTTAACTCGTACATACTTAACATTGTCGTAATATAATTATTAATAATACAATAAATAAGTTCAATTTTTAAATTGAACAGGATAATTCATAAAAGGGGCCATTACATTAAACATTTTCAAAGATGGTCACCCTGAAATCAATTTTATACACGTAGGTACGTTCATGACGCACAATTGTTTAGCACACAGACTTGTGTTGTCTTTAGGGTTTTTGTGTTAATGCCAGCACTTCCCTCTCAGACGAGGCGCTAGGCTAGTCACTAGGCAAGTGATGCCGAGGCGAGTGGTACCCCTCCACATGCTCGGCTATTTTGGGTGCCATTTTGATCTTTGCTCAAAATACCGACAAGAAAGCAAAATGCATTGGGGTGGAGCGAATGCGCACAACTCGACGCGAGTGGATCTTCTTCACGCTCGCACTCGCCCTCCACTCAGCGAGCGTGAAGTGCTAGCATTAGAGTTATTTTTTAAATGTTGTAGCAGGTGTTAGTATGTATTACCTATATGCAGGTTTTTGTTCGGTATCTTCTGAATTTTATTTACATCTTGTAAGGCAAGAATCATTCGATTTTAGGAAGTATAATCGAGATATAGTCAAGGTGAAAGAATGTAGGCGTTACCAAATTATAAAATAATACAGTACACTTGAAAATTTTAATAAATATCTATTTAAATGATATTTATAAAACCTTTTGTGATATCATATTACGTTTCCCTGACCTCGCCACTCTAAAATTAAACTTCTTTATCCAATTATGTTAAAAATTATTTTATATTACTTGATTGGTTTATTCTAATGAAATCCAATTTTCACACCATTATTTTTACTAGGTGTTTCTAATTATATGACCTGTGCCTAATAATTACTTATGTTTCTGTATCCGACTTATTTTTCTAATTTTTTTTTTTTTTCTTTTTTACTTCCACGACGAAATATTGTGAACCATTTGTGTTTCTTAGCATATTTCCAATTCGAGCCACACGTGTTGCTTCAAATATTAATAATAACATTTGTATGCTTTATGTAACAATTGAGACTTTTTATAGGTTTGATCGACTTATACTTTCGAAAAACCCAAAAGCGGCGGAAATGGCACGCCTAATTTTCTCAAGGGCAGGTTCGTCGAGGCGCGCCCAGGAAGAGGCAACAGCGAGCCCTCAGAATAGCCTCTCGCCTCCGCCAACGCAACAATTTGGGGTGTCCCTTCAGTTTATCAAAGAGAACAACCCGAATATGATTAACTGCATCCCTCCTGTTGTGCGCCAATGCGTTGAATTCCTTTCCAAACCTGATGGTACGTTATCTTATACAACTCATCTTAGCTAACCTCTTTCAACACTTATTTAGTTTTTGGTATAAATCTACTCTTCAATATTCCTGTAGCCATATTGCGAAAATATACCTACTATGTACGTTTTTCCTTAAGAGACTTTTAAATGTGAGGTCGCTAAATTATTAAACAATTTTTTTAATCCTGTCAGTTACCATTAGTGCGATAGCATTCCTGAAGATATATTCCTAAAAATACAGTGTTAGATGTCACTTTTGTACAGGCATTGTTGCCATTGGGTCTATATACTTTATGTGGATCTCTTTATTGAGGTGAGATGCGTTTCTTACACTGGTATACATGGAGTGGACTTTTATTTACATTTTTGTAAAGCAGTCCCAAAAGCATATTCTGTCGTACAGATAGATGGGACCTTATTTTATACTCCAAACCCGCTGGTACCGCTAACTTTGTCTTTAACAAACATTTGATACAATTTTGTATTGCAGCGCTGGAGACCGAAGGTATATTTAGGAGGTCGGCGAATATATCGGTGATAAAGGAACTGCAAACAGCCTGTAACAGAGGCGAACCGATAAACTTCCGCAATGATCCGCACAACGCGGCAGTCCTCATGAAAACTTTCTTGAAAGATCTAGAGGAGCCATTGATGACGTTTGAATTGCATGATGAGATAGCAAAATTTCAGAGTAAGTTATATCTGTACAATATATTCAAGAGCGTGTACATAGTAAGTATTTATGTTTTGTATCTTGTATTGTATTCTGTATTGTTCTATGCAGCATGGAAACCTCACCAGAAGGCACGGCTGGTCAAAATACTGGTGCTGGAGAAACTGCCACTCGACAACTACAAGCTCCTGAAATACATATTCCAGTTCCTGTGGCTGGTAAGTATCAACTTTTAGATCATAATATTCGAAGCTTACCGTTTCACTACAGATTTTTTCGATTTATTTAGAGCGCTGCTAAAACTTTTCTTTTCTTAACGGAGTATTGACATTAAACACGTTTGCGATGATATTTAGAATGAACGACATACTCACATAAATTGCAAATTTTTCAAATACTTTAAATGTCAATATGTATATATTTTTGTATGTTTGTGAGTCAATCGATCAAATACGGTTACTTGCACTTGTACCAAATTTCGTATACGGGTAGTTTACGGGTTGAAAAAAAACATGGATCACAACGATTTTATGCGGTTCAGTCTTGAAATCTAAAATATTTAAATATTCAATTATTGATCAAGACACTAAATGCCGATAAGGCATTTTGAATACATTTTTATTTTACCGGAATTAAAATGTTAAACTATGTATGTAGATCCTCTTCAGGGTATTAGATGGATGTTTTTATATATAGCCACGGGAACGTAGTCGTGGCTGGAAACATACCTGCAGAATCTTTGCATATCTTCGTTACATCATTTTATTATAGTTATATTTTCCGCATAAACATTATATATGTATGACGCAGTTCGGCGTGGGGGGGGGGGGGAAGGAAACATTTGAGTATGAATAGATATAACGCGTTTAGTTAATTTAGTGTTTTAAATAAGTATTGAGACAAAAATTTCTAAGGAGCCTAAAGTCTGTCAACTCGCAATTGGCCGGCGTGGGAGAATGTGGTCTTAACCCTCTCCTTATACCAGAGTCCTAACAATTGAATGATATAAAGATGGGAATGCGAACCCACACACACTGACTATTTTTAGGACATATCTATCTTATGATAGTACATATTAAAATAATATATTGAAGACATTTTTAGCCAGTAGTTGTTTAAGGTTGTTATTAAGGGTTATGGGCAGTCAGTATTTTTATTGTGACATTGTGAAAAGCGACGCTTTGTTACAGGTGCAGGACAGGAGCTGCCTGAACAAAATGACCAGCAGCAACCTGGCGGTTGTGTTCGGCCCCAATCTGTCGTGGCCCACTAACGGCCACATGTCTCTGCAGTCAATTGCACCCGTGAATGCGTTCACTGATTTCCTCTTGGAAAATCAAGAATCAATATTCATTATATAAACTTCATGATATAACTAATCAGTCATACACAGGTTTTGTTGATTAGATGCCCGACGTGTGCCCACATCGATGTTGAATGCCAAATATGTTGAACTTGTTACTGTATGCCAAATGAACTAATACCTGAGTTCAATTAAAAAAAGTTTATTATTAGGGATAGACGATAAAAAATATATCTTCACAAACTTTTCATTAATATTGATAATATATTAGATATTACATACATAACACATTTCACTGTGAAATATATATATGTACGTCCAACACAAATGTTCGTATGTTGCATGCATATGGTTATCGGGAAAATGTCATGTTTTACTTTGTTATTTTTTATAATGAAAATATAGTTAATAGGAAGAAAAAAGAACCCTTTTCAAACAACAAATACAATATACCTACATACGAAAACTATGAACTAAAAAATGATAGTTTCCAATTTAAAAAATTGTCCAAAAATAAAGAAACATGAAAAAACTCGTGATCTACTTACATATAAATTATATTTGTGAATCATTTTTTTCACGCTATAATTTACTCGACAAATTATATTTACCGAACTGTTAGACATTCCTTTTTGTTTTGACTAAAATATTCATATTCAAAAGCTGTTTATCATTCCTTATTGTGTATTGCTACGAAACCCTTTTTTATTACTTTCCCCGATTACTTACTTATCACTTTTTACTCTTGAAACAAGTCTCTTTTTGTTCTGTTTATCTCAATTTCTTCTTTTTAAATTGTTTCGTTTCATTAATTACTTCTATTCATAGCTACAAACATACAGGAGAATATAATATAACGGGTGTCACATTTTTCTTTATTAACGCGTAGATGCATATGCATGCAATATACATAATTAGTAATATATTTCTGACATTCCCAGAACTGCTCTTGAAATGACAAGAAAAATTATAAGACGTGTAAGGAATTTGATCTGACATTTAATATATTTAGTAGATATACGTCTAAATTGTTTTTCCTGAGCTTTAAATGTTTAGAATGCACGTCACATAATTATTACAGATTTACTGAGCGTTCCAAATTTTGCACTAGATGCAATTGACGTCTTTACGTAGTTGTATATTAAAGGCACTGTAACGTTATTCCGTAAAGTTTATTCGATGGGCAGATTTGATAAATTAAGGAATATAATGGCTTTTAATAATGTAGTGTTATTCAAATTTTAGTGAGTATAAAATTTTTCTTCAAATTGAAAAATATTTTGTAGTATGTCTATGAGATTATTAGAGATATTACATAAAAACATGGCAACAGCGCATAAGTGTGAGTGCGTTCAGGTTTTAGAACATGTGTATGTGAAGGTGACAGGACGATTTCGCATTTGTAGCGCAGTGGTGGGACTTGCAGAAAAGGTTTGATGAAGGTAAATCACTGTGTCGACAGAGTGGGTTTCACAAACTCCTGATTTTGGAAGTTGTAATTATATTGTTAGACGTTTCGCGAGATATTAAATATTAAAGAAATGTTCGTCGCAAACAATGCAATTAGATGAATGATATCCGAAGTTATATTTTATGCGCACTCACACACGCGTCTCCCATGTTTCTCCGGCTATGATAAATGCTGCTCTGTCTATGTCTAACCAATGTTTATTGTTTTTATGGAGTCTATTATTAAACATTGTAACTCTTTCGAATATTACTTTTCTATGTAAATAAAATCTTGATTAATAAATGTTTAATACTGGATGTATTTAATACTGTCTACTAATTCGTCAATCTATTATAAATATATATACATATATATATTGTTATCATTGATTCTTCTTGGAGATGTGTATATCTATACGTGTTACGTTAAGAATAGCGTTTATGAAAAAATATAATATATGCATGTGTTTTACCATTTCACTGAATGTATCCTATAATATCAAACTGTTTGTTGTTACACAATTAGAAATGAACTGTCCTTAATGTAAGCATACTGTGAATTACTTTAAAACTGTATTGATTTTATATGTCAATTGTATTTGATGGATCTGAGTAGATTTTGAATATCTAGGGTATACAGCACTTCTATATTAATAGTTCTTTTTTTATTTTGATTTGAAAATGAATGACTGTATATATGTACATGGCGTATTAATCGAAGAGGGGTATAGAATTTAAGAGGTCAATATTAGAATGTTACGGGAATGAAATTGACGATGTTGCAATTATTATTCAAATGAGACGAGCCAACACGCTATATCGACGTTAATTATTCCATTTCTGTACTAAATATTCAACACTATTGTACTAGTGTTGCCATACTCAAAATATATATATATATAAATATATATTCAACCATTTTTATAGCTTGTACAGGGATAATGGTTAAGATACGGGGGTGTAACCTTTTAAGTCAGTAAAATAAATTATGGTTGATTATACCATGACAATAAATCGTTAACTTAAACGTGTGTTTCGGTAAAATAATATACATAATGTCAGGAAACCATAAATTAAATTGGTATGTGATTTCGCGCGTTGTTGTTGTTTCGAAGATGGCGTAGTAAATGATATGCACATAAAGATACGAGGCAAAAGTTGATTGCGTTTTGTGACTGGATTACGATTAATACGATTGAGGAAATGAAGGATATATTTAATTTCATTCCTTACTTTTTTATTCCTCCTGTACTCTGTGGTCAAATGTTAAGAAGTTAGTGAAAAAACGATTTATCAAAAAAGCATTCCAATATTACTCTACATTCATTTCCATACTCATGTGTAATGTATTAAACTCGCTATTGACCTAGAAATTACTAAAAATACCTTTTTACGTAATAAAAAACGTACTCACTTCAAAAAAGATGAATTATACATATAACTAAAGTAATTTTTTGTCTCTCAAAAATGATATTTCCATATGATTTAAATATGTACCACCATTCGGTCGTACATATCTATGTATATCGAATCACTTATACTTTTATTATGCCTGCGTCGTTGCATAAAACTTAAATAATCTACATTATCACATACACAATTTCGCAAAATGTTTTATTAATAAATGTACCTATTATTAATTTTTCTTTTTTATATTTTTGGTACAAATGTACGAAGTAGTTCAAATTAGAATAAGAAATATATATGTATTTAAATTCTTAGACATTAACATATATGTATGGATGGAATATACTATAATATACTTTTTTTTTTCAAATATTACACCATCACAAATATTAACAATTTCTGTCATATTTTATAGCTATATTGAAAAATAGCATTTGCAAGAGTATGTGTAATTTTAAATAAGCCAGGTAGGTTAGGGTGTGGAACCTAAATGTCGCTTTATTAAATTACAAAACAATCTTGAGTAGATTTTTCACACGGCCTAAGCTATTTTTGGACTATATATTAAATAATGAACATTTTGGTTTAAATTAAATGAATGGGCGGAATATGCTTAGCTGAAGTTCCGCCCGTACTTTTTGAGAAAAAAAAAATGGAACAATGTAAATGTTTTACTAAATCAAGAAACCCGATATTTAGTTATACTTTTATAGAAGCATCTATGTGTTGTTAATCGTTGCATAAATTTATTAAAATACATAAATACACATACTTATTAAACTACATATATAAAACTTCACGCTGTAGGGTCTATAATGTTAACCATGGTGATTTCGTTTTTGTTAATAAGGGAAAATCAATACAGTTATTGTTTCAAAGAAGAATTAAATTCAATGAAGTTACGATGATCTGTCAGTTTTCTTTTACTAATAAATATAATACATAGTTTTCATATGTATGCGTACCGATTATTTCTCATTTTATGCTCACGTGTCTTTGTAAAATTCCTTATGTTTTTAAAATATATTTCTTAGAATTTACAATAATCTTACACACCTGCTGTAAAATTGTTTCGTATCTAAATGTAACCGTAAAAGCTGTTAACAAAAATTTTGAAATAAATAAAACTAAAACAATTACATTTTATAAATTCGTTTTTATTGCTTATCCAATTACTAATTTGTTATGTAAATGCACAATTTACAAAGAAAATATTTAAGTATTTTATTTTCTAGCGTGGATGCACGGCTGTTACCTACATCGAAAGTTTACATATGTAACCACATCCTAAAGTTTGGAAATCCATGCAGTTATTGATTAAAATAGCGCGAGAAACATTATTTGTTCTGCCTGTCTGCCCTGTAAGGCACCTGGCGTCATAATATAATAATAAATTTTCATTGAGGTTTCTTATTTCCTCTCTCTAGTCCTTGGCAAACTAATTTGAGCTATCCCACGGTCTTCCGTCCGGCTCGGCTGACAATAAAATTGCAGAACAATTAATTTTTCAGGCCGAACCTGTTAAAAAAACTGTAATAAACATTTAGTATTCTACATCTACGACAACATCATTTCAAAATAAAGCCTCTCGTACGAAATATTTATAAATGGATGTTATAGTAATCGGCATTATACAGCGAATTCATTCAAATAATCGTTATAGTGCATGGTATTAAGTGCGACAATGTTACCAGTATATAAAGGAAAAAAAAATACATTAATTTTTTGTCCAAAACCAATACTTATTTATAACTACTATTTCTCTGAAGAATGGACGTAGGTGAAAATTACAAAGATGGTATGAAAAGACATAATTCGGAAAGAAATAGATACATAAAAATTATGCGTGTCTTCAGTTAAAAACTACTTGTCGTAAATATATTAAAGAAAGTTGTCGAATTAAATTATAGGAATATAACCATTGTTAGACAGATAGTATTCTTTCTATTCCTGATGACGTTGATGAGTTTGATTCCACTGACTATGGCCCTGAGGAACTTCTTCGTTCGCCTTTTTTATTATCATTAAAGTCGCAATGTATCTTTGTATTGTTTACGGGTACTATATTCTAGGCTTAACAAAAGTAAAAAAATCCCTATTTATTGACACAACTGGGTTTTTCGAATTAAAACTCCAGTAAATATATAATGTAGGTAAATTTTCAACGTTTTCACAATTTTAAAATTATTGTCGATTTGTGTAGATATCAAAGGTAAAACTTAAAATCTACTATATTCGCAATATATTTTATTTATAGCAACATTATTTTAGTAGAAAAGCGCCAACTGGTGGCTAATTTCTGTACCATCATATTGATATCTTTCCCTGAATTTGTCTGTTGTATTTTCTCAATAAAACTGTCTTAGCTGTTTAGTTTTGTGTTTCTGAGTTTGTGTTCGTGTTTAATTAAAGACTTACTGAAATGCGTTAAAGATCTCATCTCAATGCGTATGTTTTGTGGGAAATTCCTCTTAAAACCAATTACATTATATGAACTCGATGTGCGTTTTGGCCATTTTACTTACCTTGCGTTGGTGATTCGTACATAGTCACGTGACCAAAGTGGTGTTCGGATCAATGGCGCCAAACGATTGTTACAGAAAATGTATGTAAGATATGCTATATTTTAACATATTAAATGAATGTAAAATAGATGTACATCTACTTAATACAGATATGTGTACACATAGGTAGTGATATTCAATCGAAGTAGGGATGAAAATGATGCGTAGGACTCACGTCAATCTGGCAACAAAACAGTGCTGCTATCTGTGTTGTCAATTTTGTTATGTAGTTTTTAATGGAGACTTTCCGTGTGATAAATATTTACGGCTAAATCCTTTTTAGAATGGATTTATTGAGTCGTATTGATGTTTTAAGTAAGTTTATCGGTGTTTAATTTCTGAATATGCATTTTTGAACAGCCGAATTAGAGTAAACGATTGCCGCTGTTGACTCGTCTTGCAAAAACCAGTTCATGGGCCCGCCATACATTTTACTCGTGCAATAGTGAAACGTCAAAAGAGCGATCATCTAATATTTATTTTAGCTGGAGGATAACGAAAATATTCTTTTTATGTGTTTGAATGCGAGAACTTCTTTGCTTTTAAGACAATGATTGCGTCCTTTATTATTAGGGCCTGTAGGTTGAATATTGACTCAACTTTTAATTTGACGTTTTGTTCCTTACGTCAAAAAGCATTTTTGTACAGAATTATTGCATTGAATGTGTTTAATAAGTATTGATCATGCTTTAATTCGTATTATTTTCGGTAGTCGTTTTACAGGAACATTTACGACACATTTTTGGACATTATAGTTGTATTTACTTCATAATATACTACACAAATTTGGAACCTTTATCATCCTTAGTGGAGGCATACTTATACTATATGGGTGTTTATGATTTTGAAATAGGGTTTTCTTTTATTTCAGGTTGTACCAGTGGTTGTTGTGTTATTACAAATTAAAGTACTATAATGTAGTGAATGATGTGACATTTTACACAATGCTACTGCCTCGTTCTAAGTGTAAAGTAGTGGGGGGATAGTGAACATGTAGTTTGTGAACTAATTAACCAAGATGTCATTACGAGGCACCAAGCGGGTTTGTGGGGTGCGTGGGGAGGAGCCGGGCACATCCAAGCGCCGCAGGATGGAGCCCGAAGATGCACTCTGGCAACTCCGTCCAGTTAGTGACCTCAAGATGTCATCAATATACAACAGAAATGCTTCAGAAGCACCAGCTGAATTATTCAGGTTTGTAGCTATTATTGTGATTCAAGTGTTATTATAAAGAAATTAATAATTGATGAACCCTTATATGAAGGAAAATGCTTGCTATATGTATTATGTATTATGCATTAAGAAGTTGAAGATTTTTGAATTTTTTTTATATACACATAATCTTAATATTAGATTTTTCATTTATGTACTTAAAGCTTTGCGTTGTTAATTTTGTGCATCTTCAGTATTTAAATTGCTAATAACATCCTTCAAAAGTGATGATAATATGTATCACCACACAAGGCTACACAAAAAGGTATAGATTTGAGCAATTCAATAAGTATATTTGTAACGAGTAACAGTTTGCCAGTATTGCAATGCAAATTTATTGGAAGATGCAAATGCCAATACATGCAAATGCTTCTGTTAATCTATGCAAGTTATATGCACTCTGTAAGATATCATTACCTTAACAGCTGGTGGTGCTCCACTTTAAAGCTTGCGTGAGTTCATCAAAAACTTTTTAAAGTACAAGGAAACATACATTGTTAATCAATGGTTACTGATCCAATGTTGATCTTGGGATTAAACTCAGGATGCAAATTGTTTGTTGCTTAAAATGCAGTATACATTGTGAAGAAATTGAAGATCTTAGGCATTAGTTTTTTCATTATGTTATCATTGAAGAAATTGATACTTTTATTTTAAAGACACATGTTCCTTCAAGTGAGTGACATAAAGTCAGAAGTGCATGCCTATGGTTTTATTCCCAATGCTCTGAGATTGGAAGACCGAAACCTAAAGCATTGGCCTATCACTACTTTGCTATAAATATTTATATTACAATATAATAACATATGAGATAAAAGTTACTAATCAGTTGCAATATATTACCATTTTAATACAGTAATGAGTATTATGAAGAGTGGATAATTCCAGTGTAAGTACTGTAATTGTAATGGTGGCCTATTTTTAAATTCATAATGCTTCATGTGTTTGATATGAACAAGTGAAAAAAGGACTTTACTAACTTGTCCATTTGACTATTTATATCATATTAGTCACCAAACTAACAGTGATTACCAATGCCTTAAATAATTGAAATAATCACAAATATTGAGATTGTGACCTTAATAATAAATGAATTGACAAATCTGAAATTGAAAATTATATGATTTAGGAAACAAACATAGCAATAAATCGGTACAGGTCTTATTTTGCAATTATTCAGCAGTTAAAGCATCAATTTTAACAATTACGTTATGTGGTAAGATGATGTGGTTGTTTTAATTTTATAAGCTGTGCAGTGTGCTTTGTGAGTGACTATGAAAATGCAATGCAAGTAATACTATGCTTCAGCAACTGGGATCAGTAATCGGCAACAGGTGGATTTGAATTGTGAACTTTGGTGACTATTTTGTAGTGTGGCTCTATATTTTAAACAGTGGCAAATAGCGCAAATTTATTTCTATCAACCTTAGCAGCGCATGTGTTTATCAAAGGGATTATTCATTTGTTGTTAATAGTCTATACTAAAATGTATATTTTTTTGATGTATACATGTTTCCTTATACTGTAAAACAGTATACGGTATACTGTAACAGACTGTAGAACAAGTACTTATCATGATCAACAAGTGTTAAAGCAAACTTACTAGAAATAGTCTGATGCACTACAATCACCATGTCTGCTACCACCTAGGTACATTTGACGTACAGCATTAGTATATAACTGCATTGTATGGTGGTAATGAAAATATTAAATCTTACAAGTTTGTTCTGATTATTTATTTTGTCTGCATATTCTTTGTTATTGCATTTTTTATTTATTTATGGCAAATATTTATTGATTCTAATGTGTTTTTTTTTCAGTTTATTGTTATATTTATTTCTTTTGTTTAATCTTGTATACCATTATTACATAACCAGTACATACATATTATTTTTTTTTAATTTATTCTTGTGAATGAATAATATCAATACATATTAATATATATGCCTCAATGCATAGACTCATATCAATACGGATATAAGCTCTGTATGTTAAATCTGTAGTCATCCCAATTAGTTATGGATGTAACATGCAACAGTTTAGTACATAGTACTCCTTACCATTTCTCCAGTAAATATTGCAGCGTTTTCATTGGAATGTTTCTATAAATTAAGAATGCAATACACCAGTTAATCTAAGAGCTCACTGTTTGTAAGTATTTAACTCCTTTTTGTTGAGTTTATAATAGACATAGATATAATTATCCAAATGATGAAACACCCAGAAATTGGTCGATATGAATAAAAACATTTTTACTATAATGTTGTTCAAATTACTCACTGGACTGTACATAAAATTTCAGAAAAGATCTCATCAGTGCTATGAAACTTCCCGACTCTGAACCCTTAACGTCAAGTGAGTACTGGGTCATCACTGATACGTGGAAGCAAGATTGGGAGCGGGGTGTACAGGTTCCTGTTAACCCTGATTCACTCCCTGCACCCAAAGTAAAAATCATAGACAATCCATATCCACCAAATTTTCAACGGTTTAAATTGTAAGTGTAATTATACCAGTATTACCATACAAATAAATGACTTGAGTAAAGTTTAAATGTCAAATTTTATGTTTGTTGCAGACCCAAGGATAAATACATTCACCTGTTACGTGATGCTAATTATCTTCCTGACAAACACTTGCTCAGCAGCACTCCAGCTTTAGCTGAGGCTGCATGCAACTATGACTTAGATGCTACAGATGCTTCATGGCTGAAACTCTTAAATGCAGAACGTGCAAGAGCTGGAGTGCCTTCTGTTACTGAAGATCAGCTGGAGAAGGTCATCGAAGAACTAGAGGTTGGTAATAAAATTTTTAGTCTCTAATTTTTTATGGTACCACACTTTGAATTTTTATAACATAACATCACATCACATCTGTATTTACCTGAAGAGGTGGGCAGAGGAGAGTAGTACTATGGCATTTCACTTGTTTATTTATTTATTTATCTGGTTTACCAGCAATTGTTACATTATTACATACTTGGTACAACATACACAATATTATACATTTAATGCACAATCTCTTACAGGTAAACACTGCATGCGATATACATAATTATCAATCAAGTAACTATAGTAATTTTTACAGTGAAGTGATAATATACAAAATAACAGAGTTAATAATAATTTTTGTTTTACAATCTTAGGCTTGATGTGGATGGTTTTATGTTAAGAATTTGATTGCGAAATCAGTGAAGTTTGAGTGAGAATAAGTCAATATGTGTGTTTAATAATAATAATAATAATCTAATAGTAGCCTACTGTACACCAAGCATAAAGTCAGACTCTGACCTACTGCTAGAAATGTTAAGTTTGAAAAACCCAATAATAATCAACTCTAGAGATGGAAACTAGGACCTCTAAACTAATTTTGATTGATTAGTCACATTTGCAACCGCTGAGACAATGAGGCAGACAAGGCAGACAGTAAATCATTAACAAGTAAATATTCACTAACTTATTGTAGAATTATATGTTTGAACTTTCACACAAACTTTCATATCCTATTTATACCTTTGAGAGTTGATTCAGCATAATAGAGAGAACATTTTGAATGAACCAGAAGTGTATCATATAAATGTTATCTATCTAATCTATCTGTTATATAAATGTTATCTTACAAATTTACATCCCCCGTTTTATTCTCTTTGTTATGAGTATTTAAAAAGTCAGTTGTAGTGTTCACGTACATCATATAAAAAACTCTTTTTAAAAAGTTTCTTTCAATTTCATCTACAGTTAACTTTTCCTTTCATATTACTTACATGTCTATTTCTTATCAAAACATATGCAGCACAAAATATTTCTTAATGCATAAAAAATATCAAACATCACATTATGTTACATCAGTAATATAAAAATATACGAGTTACCTACTTATTTAAAATTTTCAATCTAAATATCACATTTAATAGTTTTTTGTTACAAAAACTGTGTTATCATAAAAATAGTAATGTGTAGGGAATACATTAAACAGTTATCGGATTCCTAAGTCTCTGCTATAGTATCCAAGACTTGAATGAACAGATGCACATTTCTGAACATACACTTATGCAGATAATGTTAAACATAGACAATTAATGTACATCCCATACATATTTGGTTTGTGTGGGAATGAAATCCAAAAATCACAGTTTTAGAACTTGTAGCTTTAAGCATAAGACGTAAAAGCCATTATAAAATAAATATTATTGATAAATAAATACTTTGGGGTGTATTCACACACAGCTATCTTATATCTGATCTAAACACAGCCTGTGCTATGGTAAGCAGATAGAAGGTAAAATATATATTCATGTAAAAATATACTGTTACAAATATTTCTTTATTACATGTTACTACCAAATAAATACTTGTGCCCATTACCCAAATATTTATTCTCTGTGGTAAACAAATAGACAGCCATAGTTTTACAGTCAAGTTCACAAATCTCTGCACCAACAATCCAGACAGGAAAGAAAACTATTGTTAAGATGAAATAAGTAAATTGATTTTATGTGGTTTTTAACAAGCAACATACAGCAACATCTGAATTCTTTTTTTACTACTCTCCAAACTGCAATTTTTAATAAAAAATTGATTCTGTGACATGTAATTTCTTACACAGATTGAAATGGCCACTTATTAAACAGAATAATCAGATAATTAATGTACCCATAAAAAATATGTCCATTGCTGTACTGTTTAAAATACATAACATTGTTAGAATATACAATATACATATGTTCTTAAATTGAACCATTCAATGTACTATAAGTAGAGTAATTTAATAATTTGAAACAACAGTTGTCACTTTAAATCAACTCCATACTGTTAGCTCCCCTCGTATTTTGCATTTAAGTATCCAGTAGATAACCATGTGCTTGTGTCATGACTGCAATTCATATAACAAGCACGAATATTATTATTAAGGAATAGTGTATAAGAAGATAACATGTTTTAAAAATATAGTTATTTCTCTACATTACCTCCAAGATATCAGTTATCTTCTTTCTATGACCTAATAAAAAGAGTGGGTCATGTTGACAAATTGTAATCAATAAAATTATGTAAGTCAGTACATGGTAACAAAACAATATTAACACAGTTATATGTGAAAACCCTGAAAAGTTGGTTATATTTATATGAAAAGAAAAATTGTTACATTGTACCATATATACACTTTCTTGACTAGTACTGGTAAATTGTAGGGTTTTGTTTATATCTATACATTTTTGCTTAAATTTTTGTATGTTCATAGAATGATATTGCTTCACATCAGTTAATATAAACAATTACTAATAATGTGTTAGAAATTTTACTGTAACAATAGGTATTTTGTTTTAAAATTTAACAAAATACACACTCATATATGGTATCTTCTCACCTCTTTAAGTTATATCGTTAGAATTTTACATGTTTTTCACAACATCACTATATAATGGTTTAAAAAAATTGTTGATACTTCTTTCTACTAACTCCTATAGTCCACAATTAAAATGACTGATCTATACAGAAGATGGACAGTCAAACAAGGAAATTGTAAGCACTTAACATAAAACTCATGGATAAGAATCTCATGGATTCATGCCCTTATTGGATGAATGGTTGCAAGTGCTACTACTGATTGAGAGGTCCTGAGTTTGATTCTCTGGTCAGATAATATTGGGTCTTGTTTGTTAGCTCGAAAGTCTCTGTAAGTTGTTGTACTTTGTCTGGATTTGTACCTGTGTCCTCACCATCAATTCCTGGGACAACATGGGTAAACATGAGCATATATTATACTCATCGGTCTACTTCTTCTGGGATTACAGGCATAATGTTACATTTCTCATTGAGAATATATGCAAAATTTCATATCTAGTTTATATTACACTAATATCTAATTTATGTTATACCAATTGAGAATACATATTCTATGCCCTTTTAAGTAAATGTAGTTACATAATTAGTTTGAGTAATTGTTATTCATTCATACATACTTTGATTATAGAATATGTACTGATGTTTTATCTATTCAAATTGATGTTTAAGTTTCATGTCGATCTGTGTATAAATATCATTATGTCAGGTTCATATGGTATAAGCAGAGAACACCAGGTGCCAGGTATCTCTATACCTACAGGCCTAATGTGCTACTTCTATAGTAATCACTCTCTTCATATACACACACCGGTTTGGGAAATTTCAGACTCCTCAATCAGTCAATATTTGATATTTAATTCAGTCAATATTTATAATACCATCCATTTCATCAAGATGGTTGAGTCGGTTGGTGGTGGTGGTGATGGTTGATGATGATTTCCTTTCTCATTTAACACTCGACATTCTTTCACACATAAAAAAATAATAATGAAAATAGTTTTGTGTAAAAGAAACAATGAAACATAGTCCATTTTATTTATTTACCTAAAGATAAAATAAATCATCATCATCAGCCTATCTTAGTCCACTGCTGGATATAGCCGCCCCCTCTCCTCCCTCAAAAGGGGGGTTCACGCCCGTAATCTCCATGCTGGGCATGCGGGTTGGAGATCGCAGGTAGGAACTCCTTACACCCCTACAATACACTGAATAAATATACTGGTTAAATGCACTGGAAGAAAATATTTATGTCACCATTTCACCCACTTATAGTATTTACCTTTTGATGTACACACACACACGCACGCACGCACGCACGCACGCACGCACGCACGCACGCACGCACGCACGCACGCACGCACGCACG
>DWMG01000385.1:0-20275 GCA_018244855.1 Elbella merops
TCTACTATCGAAGATAAACGACCGTCTAGTACCACAACTGAAACTAACACAGCTTCTCCAACTTTGACATCTGACAACGATATTACCACATTGACTAACGTACCCGGTGAGGGCGATGAACCATCTAACAATATTACAACGGAGGACGGTTCAACGACTATGATGACTGAAACAAATACCGGTTCATACACTATCGAAGATGAACGACCGTCTAGTACCTCAAGTGACACTATCACAGCTTCCACGACTTTTAGACCAGACAAAGATATTGCTACATCGACCAACATACCCGGCGAGAGCGATGGACCACCTGATAATGTAACAACGGACGACAGTTCAACGACTGCCACGACTAACCAAGATAGCGGTTCATCTACTATCGAAGATAAACGACCGTCTAGTACTCATAATGTAACAACGGAGGACGGTTCAACGACCGCCACGATTGACAAAGACAGCGGTTCATCTACTATCGAAGATAAACGACCGTCTAGTACCACAACTGAAACTAACACAGCTTCTCCACCTTTGACATCTGACAAAGATATTGCTACATCGACTAACGTACCCGGTGAGGGTGATGGACCATCTAACAATATAACAACGGAGGACGGTTCAACGACTATAATGACTGACACAAATACCGGTTCATCCACTATCAAAGATGAACGACCGTCTAGTACTATAAGTGACGACACTATCACATCTTCCTCGTCTTTCACACCGGACAAAGATATTGCTACATCGACTAACATACCTGGTGAGGGCGATGGACCACCTGATAATGTAACCACGGACGACAGTTCAACGACCGCCACGACTGACATAGACAGCGGTCCATCTACTATCGAAGATAAACGACCGTCTAGTACCACAACTGAAACTAACACAGCTTCTCCAACTTTGACATCTGACAAAGATATTACCACATTGACTAACGTACCCGGTGAGGGCGATGAACCATCTAACAATATAACAACGGAGGACGGTTCAACGACTATGATGACTGAAACAAATACCGGTTCATCCACTATCGAAGATGAACGACCGTCTAGTACCTCAAATGACACTATCACAGCTTCCACGACTTTTACACCAGACGAAGATATTGCTACATCGACCAACATACCCGGCGAGAGCGATGGACCATCTGATAACGTAACAACGGAAGACGGTTTAACGACTGCCACGACTAACCATGATAGCGGTTTATCTACTATTGGAGATAGACAACCATCCAATACGACCTTTGATACGAATGCAGTTTCCTCGACTGTCACACCAGACAAAGATACCCCTACATCGACTAACGTACCCGGTGAGGGCGATGTACCATCTAACAATGTAACAACGGAGGACGGTTCAACGACTTTGACGACAGACACAAACACCGGTTCATCTACTATAGGAGATAAACGACCGTCTAGTACTACAAGTGACGACACTATCACAACTTCCATGACTTTTACACCAGGTGAAGATATTCCTACATCGACGAACATACCCGGTGAGAGCGATGGACCATCTGATAATGTAACAACGGACGATGGTTTAACGACTACTACAGCTGACAAAGATAGCGATTCATCTACTATCGACGATAAACAACCATCCAGTACGACCTTCGATACAAATGCTGCTTCCTCGACTGTCTCACCAGACAAAGATATTGCTACATCGACTAACATACCCGGTGAGGGCGATGTACCATCTAACAATATAACAACGGAAGACGGTTCAACGACTATGACGACTGACACAGATACCGGTGCATCTACTATCGGAGGTGAAAGACCGTCTAGTACTACAAGTGACACTATCACAGCTTCCTCGACTTTCTCACCAGACAAAGATATTGCTACATCGACTAACATACCCGGTGAGGGCGATGGACCATCTCATAATGTAACAACGGACGACGGTTTAACGACTACTACGACTGACAAAGATAGCGGTTCATCCACTATCGAAGTTAAACAACCATCCAGTACGACCTTTGATACGAATGCTGTTTCCTCGACTGTCACATCAGACAAAGATACCGCTTCATCGACTACCGAACCCGGTGAGAGCGATGGACCATTTAACACTGTAACAACGGAAAACGGTTCAACGACTACGACGACTGACAAAGACAGCGGTTCATCTACTACAATTACAAAAGGTAGTTCGACGACTAACATGCCGGACATGGAAGCAGGACAATTTGATAGCAATCCTGACGTGAATATAAGCTCATCGACTACTATAACCGAAAGTCCAAATTCAGGATTATTTAAAGTACCGAGTAATACAACTAGACCTGAAATAGGCGCAAATAGCAGCACGCAAAGACCAAATTATCCAGACAGTGAGCCAGATGTAGAAGATTGCTGTATCGTGGATTATAGTTCTGATTGTTGCGTATCTGGTGAAAACTTGGATTATCAATATTATGAGGACATAAATCCAAAAATAAATCCTCTCAGCAACGCCTTTATTCCAAAGGGAAATACATATCTTGGCAACGATTACGGATACAAAGAAGCAATACCGGAAATTTTAAAGGCTTTTTATAAGCCCCACGAAGTTATTAATTTAAGATTCAATCCTGACAGTAGCTATGGGGATACAGGAAACAATCCGACTGGGTTTAGACCTGATATAGTATATAGGCCGTTTGGTGGTGGGTACCAGCCAGTATATCCTGATTTTAGACCGATGGACATAAATCCTGTACAAATAAGACCACCGTTATATTATAATGATAGATGGTAAAACATTGCGTTGGCCAATACACTCATATTCGAGAAGGAATTATCTAATCCAAGAATTAAAATATTTGTACTTCGATATGATGGGTATGGGCAGCGGGTCTTACATGTATGGTAGAGGCGACCATCCCAGTTTTCAAGAGTTGGTACTTGTCAGAAACCAGCCTCGTAGGACTGATTGTAGTTAAATGCACCCATATTAGTTTATAGTAACTGGAAGAAAATATGTGGGTGTAACCCATCAGGCCTATTGTTATAAAATACTTCTGCGTGTACAAATGAATACGAATAGACCATTTTGAGGTTGATTGCAGAACTGCCGTTGTGACTACCATTGATCATTTTCATTTTGTCCTGATAAAGACATGTAATACACTAATAATATTCTTACTCAATACTGTAAGTGTGAAAGTATAAGATTCATTATATATTACTAGTATTCATAGTTTTCTTAAGACTGCAGTGCTACATGATAATTATTATTTAGAAGATATTTATATTGAATAATTAATTGTATAAATTGCTAATATGTAAATTATAATTATATCAAGCGTCAGTATCAGGACTGTAGTTTTTTATTATATCACACCAATTTCTGATAACGAAATAATTTGTAGATACTGTTAATTATCAACTTAAAGTTACAGTTACAATCGAGATATTATGAAAAAGATAAGATAATTTCGAAGGTCATTAGGAATCAATTATTTAATAACAGATCACTAAACTGTTATCGCTAAATAGTATGTATGTACGTTATGTTGTATTAATTCTATTATTTATTTAAACATATATTGAAGAAATGCAGGCGATACGTTATTTTAAGGAGAGATAAAAAAATATTAGTCTGTGGTGCAGTTTAAGATAAATGTTACGAACATATTATAATAACCAATTGTAATGCTTTTAAAATTTAAAGGCTTTAAAACACGGAGTTAAACCTTTGATTTATTTAAATCACAATAAAATATTTATGAAGCCCATTCTAGAAACCGGAAAGCCACGAAACATTCTTAAAGCGACTTCAGAGCGATTCCAGAGTTGAATTAAATAATAGAAATATTTCATATCCGAGCTCCCGGAGATTACTTCAAACCTTTGAATTTCTTAAAGCCCGGCTTCCATTGCTGCATAAAATTGCATTAGCAGTCTTAAATATGTTTATATTAACATAAATAAGTTATTAGGTACTATTAAACCATCATCACGCCACATTCCTTACAGGGTTGGTAGAGAGCATGGATTACCAAATATTTCTATCCTTAGAGAGCTGACGTGCTTCTTGTACATTAATCCGACTCTCTCTCGAGCCAGTATCAGACCTGTTTGGTCAAGATAGGCCAATCTTGGGCTCCAACATTTATTCCAAGATATGTACGCGTACTTAACCGATTCCGGATGGCAACACAGTGGTGCCATGGATCGAGTGCCATCAAAGAGCGCCGCATTCAATACGGTCTACGGTCTACGGTATACGGTCATTCGTTTTATATATTAAGTCCCATCTTTCAAACGGTAAACTTAAAAATTCTTGCAGTGGCGTATGGGGCTTCAGCACGTTACGCGTCTGTCGGGTCTCAAACTATGCAAGTATACATTAGTTTATTTAGAATTTAATTCTCCTGTAATTTAAGAACCGTCATTCGTTGTAGCAGCCCATTTAAAATATTTTCTAGTAATAATTGTTGCGCTCATATGATAATAAAACTAACCGTACTTAGAGTCTATGTGTACACCTTGTTTCTTTGCATTCTCATGTCTCCATTCTACACAAGGTCGTAGTCAAGCTGCCTGTTCGCAATTATCTATGTAACCAGATGACTGATAAACAACATATATGCATGTACATCTAAATGTATACCCTACTTATACAAATGTGTTTTTTCACACCTAGACACAGTATGCAATTCCTGTGCTCACAAATCTTTAACATGTGTGGGAATCGAACCCACAAACCCCAGTTCAGCAATCACGTTCACTAACATATCGTAATCTAAGTAAACGTTCTACCCAAAATACCCTCAAAATGTTATTATACCTAAGTAAATAATTAATAAAACGTCCCTTAGTATCCAGGATAAGGGCGGGGACATATTAATTCTAGTGTCCCCCTAAACTGTTAACTGCTTTGTAACTGTAATGGGAAAGAGCACTTTGCCATGAAAAAGAAATCACTTCAAACAACTCGCATTAGGGCGAATGTCTTTTACGCATAAAATTTCTTTTTTTGTAATAATGGCCACCGTTGTTAAATTTGAACCTTATGACTGTAGCATAAAGGTGATAATCGTTTATTTCGCACATTAAACTGTACCTCACGTTCTCAAAAGAAATGGGACTCTTTCGTTACAAGCTTTAAAGAACTCTTTCACGGTGTGTTTCATGGTAAATTTAAGACGTTTTACGTCAATGCCCATTGTTCCGTTACCAGCCAGTAAGTCTATCTTTTTGTGCCCATACAAATGGGTATATTTCCACCTGTTACAGTTTACTATTGTACGGAAAAATTCTATCTCTGGTACTGTTTTTTTAAATGTATAACGATTTTTTAAACATGTATTATTTATAACGCAGCAACACGTCTGTAATCCCTGAAGGAGTATGCAGAGGTAAAACACTCGCATATTTCACCAGATACATTCATGGCCCACAATGGAATAAATGGCGAGAATCCGAGACCCTACTGGGAATTTCATGTTACAAAAACCCAATAATACACTATCCGGTAAATTGAACCAGGAACTCTGGATCAGCAAACGCGCTTGCGACTATTGGACTAACAAGGCAGTCATGAGAAAGTATTTTATATTAAACTTAGCTTTGTACCTCTTGGCTTCATGAAACTCTCCTCAATTATATAGCTATTATGTACAGTGACTCTACAATTGAGTGACTTGTTCAAGTACTACGAAAATAGACGGGCTTTTACTGAAGTCGTTTAAATTTAAATTCGTTGTTAAAATCGTAATGAAAGATTGCGCTTACTAAGTAAGAAATTACGAATGTATAGAATACTTAAAATTAAACTATCTCAATAATAATAGAATAACTCTCCGAAACCGGCGTGAGTGTATATAGAGCGTGATGAATGTGGAATAAGCATGAAACTTCTGCTATAATGAAGATATTTGGCACTACGTGCTCTCTGTCTATTGCATAAGGGACCTGGCGTGTAGATACATACATACGTTACGATACGATTACATTTTTTAGTCATGACCATAAGTGTTAACGCACTGGACAGCGGCGAGATAGTTTTGAATGTTAAATTTTATATTATGAATACAATGTTTACGTACCGCTATTTTTTGAAAAAGAAATCAGCGATAATCACATGTCAACTGGCAACCGCAACCGCAGGTTTCATTAATGAGAACCGGATTTAATGGGTTAATTAATGAATATATTTATCGCCCTTGTTGATAAATTTAATAGGCTGATCGTTTATCTGCTTGCATGGGCAATCTCAAGCAATATGCATTTAAACAGTTTGACTGTGGTCCTCTATTTGCCCTAGGATTTTGCCTTATAATTGAAAATATAATTTATTTAAAAACACATGATAATGATCTATGGACAAAATTTCGGCATGTTTCAAAATTAAATATCACTTGCTGTAATGAAAGAAAACATTAGGAAGAAAGTTATGAACGTTGGAATATCTAATAATGTTTTCTATAGAGTGTTGAGTTGAAGGCGTATTCGGCCAGCGTGGCAGACTTTAACTAGACTGGCTGTTCTCGCTATGAAAGGAGAACAGTGTCCAACAGCGAAAAAATAAAAAGTGATGATAATGACTGCAAAAAGCATTAAGCTGCTTACTAAGATAATTGGGATCGTTGAAAGTGATGAAAGTCTTTAATAACGTCATTTATTTTTAAGTAATATTACAATTGAAATAGATGTCATTTTGTTTAAATGTCTCGTTTAGTGATGCTGGCGTTGCGTTCTTAAAAGGGTTTACTGTTCAGTTTGAGTGGGGGTTGTAATTCCGCGTGGCTAATCTACCCCAAATGGAGCGGACCTATTCTCCTAACCCATTCTCGTCTTGTTATGTAGGTATATCATATCAAATGGGAAGTGTCAACATAAACTATTAAATTAAACGGAATAAAAATTATACTATCCAACCGTTCTTATCCGGGTGGACAGTGGTACAACCTACTGACATCTATGTATGTTTCTGGATAGTCATAACCTAGGACATTTCGAAGCAATGATAAATAGGCTTTTTCATGCGCGTCCGGTCTATTTTAGGATTCATCTGTGTTTTCCATCAGGCAGGTTACGGTGAAATTCTTTTATGTGTCATGATAAAAAAAAAACTAGAAAATTAAATACCACAAGAAATTGCTATTAATCGATTACTTTTAAGTGTTATTTACAATTGCTAAATAATTGGGCGCAATCGCGCTCATTGTGGGCGGTCTTTGTCCAGCAGTGGACTGAAATAGGTCGATGATGAAATAATAAAAAAAATGTAACTTCCATCGATAACTGATTAATAATAACTGCAGGTGAGATTATTCCTTTTGTATTCCATCAGGCATTGAGTGTGCCTTCGTACGCCCATTGCTGATGGTGTTACACAAGAATAAATAAATAATTGGAATATATCAGCGCCATCTTGAATGTCCGTAAAATAAATAATTAATATATGTCTACCTCAAAAAGGATCATTGCAATTAAAGTAACCATTACTATATTATAATGTAAATATATCGAAGTATTTGTCACCTATTAAAAGTGCAATATGAATTGATTTTTTTTGGTTTTGATTAATTTCATTTCAAATTCTATATCTATCAGAAATAAGGCAATTTAATTCACTTCAATATTATAGTAAAAGCGAATCGATTTATTCTTTCGATCTATTCTGATTAATTACTATTAATAGATACAACTTGTTTATATGGTTGTATAAAGGTACATATACACGAGTAGCTTTACGCCGAATCCCTTACGAGGTAGACACAGAGCACGGAATTATCCTATCCTATCCTATAACGATTTCAATAAAAAAAAATATTTAAAAAAAAAAATTTTCTTCAAAGATTTTTGTGACAGCCCTAACAAAAGGTTACCACATTTACATTACAACGCGTTTTCACATTATTCAAGAGAAATAATTCGCACGCAACACGGTCCGCAACGTGAAGTTTTTCCAAACTCGCGTCCCCACATTCATTACCTGCGACAGTCTGTTAGTCTGGAAAACACTCAAGCGTGGATAGTTTTTTGTTTTTCTTATGAATAAAAAGAATAATGTCTGGATGAGTTCGATATTATCTTTGAGTGTATAACGATCATTTTGACGAACGGGACCAAGATTCCACCATTGCGGTATATAGGCCAGTACTGACCGAGACTCCGAATCCAGCGTGCGTATATTCAGAAAGTGGTGAATGTAGAAGTAAGTCAGAGATATAGGGAAACTAATATTTGGCACTTGGCGTTCTCTGCTAACCCTGTAAGGCTCATCGATTTTTTTCTCAAATAAAAGTCCTCTTTTAGAATGGGCAGAGTTTAAACTTTAGTCTACCAACCTGGCCAAGTGCAAATTCGCAGATTATCTTATTAACTTCTAGAGAATTCCATGTAGTTTATGAATAGGAATATAGTGGGACGCGAGAATGGACACATCTGGCAACATAACCCAGACAAAAAAATCCTAAGGAACCCTAATAAAATACTATTTTAATGGAATTTTTTAATACTGTGTTCATTTGTGTCGGCATCCTTAAGGGATTTCATACTTTCCGTGTAACATGTTTTGACGAAACAGCGAACAAACTTCGCTGAACTTTGTTCGTCTTATATAACTTCAGTAGTAGACTGAACAAGTAACTTGGTGTGGGAACAAAAATATGACACACACACATACAATTATATTGTGTGTATATTTGTATACGTGTTACATTATACACATAATTTTATATTGTGCGTTATTCATAGTAATTTATCACCCCCACCTACACACACACATCAATGTTTCACGTCTGGCACAAACAATGGGAACACAAGAGAACTGCCATTAACAAATCGACTAAGCCTTTGATTGTTATAGAATATAAAATACAACATAAATACAGCTCTAAATAAATCATAGTGACAGCTACGTAAGTGTCTGTCAGTAGACTCATCTCCTATTGCATGGTGGGACTTATAACATAATTGATGTATCTTTGAAGTTTACTACACTCCTCTGCCTATGCCTTCGAAGAAGTATAAGCGAGACGTACTGGTAATTAATAAACAAAATTTTGTACCTTTGTTATGGACCTTGGACCTTTATTATTGACATTATTCTATATAATGTTGAATAATGTACATGTATTTTTATATTTTGTATCAAGTACCCAGGAATTCTCTGACTTTGAAATATATATGAGCACCGGCTGTTTACGAGTACAACTTAATTAGGTACAAACCAACGTGCTTAGGTGTGTCATTTAATACTGAATTATGAATCATTGTGGGTCTCCTACGGCGTATGGTTTTACATACCTACATAAGTTCCGACTCTTATCATTTAACTGTTGGAACACGGGTCTCCTCTCATAATGAGAGGGTTAAGGTCATATTTTGATACGCTGGTCAAGTGCGGATTGGCAGATTTCACACGCATTAGAGCTTTTTTAATTTTTTTTTATTTACATATCTAGGAGTTTCAAATCGTTGTTGGCGGTTGAATGTGCCTTAGTTATAATACTTCGTTTCAAAATCGAACGAAATGCCAATTGAATGGCAAAAGGACATGATATCCAATGATACTAAAAGTAATTAACGAGGATATAAATAATTTACTCAATAGGCCATTGTCTGATTTATTTTATTTTCTGTGTTTGAGAAACGTACTATAAAATATTAATAATTTAATTGATTGACAAATAAATAAAGCACATTTAAAATTTTAATTTATGGTTTACATAAATGCAATTAGTTACAGATTTAACTGCTAAAACAAAACTTAATAGGCTTATGAATATAAAGGCTGAAGGGTAAGCCTATTACATTTTTTTCTTCATCTTTTAAATTTACGCAGTTTAAAAAAGTTAGCATTAATAAAACAGTGAACGCAGCCGAATGCGTACGTAACGAGCGAGCGAACGTCAGAAGGGAATTAAAAAGCAAAAGGAGATAGTTTATGGTAATGTCGCGGCTCACGCGACCATAATGGCGTCATACGCAAATTGATCCACAGTTTTGACTCTGATTAATTGCATCACGTGACACCTTATTATTTTTTCTTTTTTCAAAAAATACAAAAATAATTTTAGTGTAAGAAAGTCTTAATTCGTTTGTGAATTAAAGCGGTGTTGATTTAAGGTTAGATTTAAATCACTTTTGTACAGTCGATTTTATTTTTGGGGTCGCTATGAATGGACAGATATTATCTATGAATACACAAAACAAATTGGGTGGACTGCTATAAAAAGTATTTTTAATCTGTTTAGACTGCCAGCGTTTTTAAATTTTTTTATATTTTCGGTGGCCATGTTGTAAGTTAAAGTTCTAAATTCAAAGTTTTCATACAAAAATAATTACAACTTCTAAAGTGAATTCTAATTGAAAACTTTTCAACTAAATTTATCTCATTTGTTTATAGTTTTTCCAGGATTGGCTGTGTTGAACGTTAAAAACAATGCTAAATTTTTATATATTTTGGTATGAACATGTATATGTTCAATTAGTTTTTATTATACAGTGTTAGTCATTCCTGTTCCAATAACGGTGTTTGCCAGTGTAAGTGTGCCACCTCTAATCCACGGTGATATGTACATATAACTGGTAAAACGTAGGAGTATACTACACTCGACGACCTATCCCTTCGGGTAAATACTAGCGTAATATTATGTTAGAAATTTTATTAAGTATGTTTTATAAAGTATTTCTCAATAAGTCCCAGTACGATAAAAATGACGGCTTAGCAACTGGCCGGTCACAACTAGCTCAAAAAAACAAACGTTACTACGAGTAAATAAACAAAATCGAGTGCAAGCCCAGCGTGTAAACATCCAAAGAGAATTATCAATGAAAGTATAGTTTGAGATAATAATGGCGCCCACGCAACGGTAACGACGTCAGGTCATACACAATTCGTTCAAAATTTGAATCTAACTAATCGCTTAACCGTGTTGCTTCTTTTCTCTGTGTTCGAATCTCCCGCCATTTACTTTGCACTTTATTTTCGAATTTTAAAATATTTATAAATATGAACTAGCTGGAAACAAGATATACTTACAACTACGATTAAGTGTAATGCTCATAAACTAGCTTCATCTAAGTGACTTACTGACAAAGTATCGTCTTACTGTTGTCGTTGGTTAACCATTCAATCAGTAGGTTCGGTTGCTAATAATAAAACTAATATAACAAGAACAACTTTCCATTAATACCTGAACTTCTAACTTTTTTAACAGTAATTAAGACTGCAAACATCCATTTGCAAAACTTTGATTATTTGTAATGCTTAAAAGGCTCATATAGTCTCGCCTGATGGAAAGTGATATGGCCGATGTAGCCTATAATATAGTACGCTTGTTTAGCAAATGTCTATTCACGTTTGCAAAGCCCTAGTTCTCGGAAAACAGATGCAGGCAATGATAGAAATAACATAAATAAGTTCGCCTCAACGGCGTTTGATATCCATTGTCCACAATATGAATACGTACTGAATTAATTTCCACCTGTATAATATCTTGTTTACTTGCCCATAAAATTGTTTACTTAACTAACTTTGAACGCACACTGTGTTTTGTCACGGCCCAACTCTGATGTGTATTGTGCGGATGGAAATTGCTTTTCCATACAATGTGTTTATGTCAACGGAAATAGAAAAGTTAGATGATTCCATTTTTAATCGAATCAGTACTGTGTGTAATATTGGTCACAGTGACAATGGCGAAATATTTAAACTAAAAGAGGAATTAGTTCATCTTTATTATTCCTTACTTTATTATTAACAAGTTAAGTTCTATAAACGAGTACGTGAATGAAGAAAGCGATGGAGTCAAGCATTTCCGTTCTTTAAGAACAAATATGTTTGGCACTCTGTAGTCTCTGCCGTGACGATATAATAACGATAAGATTCAACAGGTTTTTCCCAACAATCGTATCTAAATAAAAAAAAAAAAATACTATAAACGTTTATATTAAAAAAAAAATGGACCAAGTGTGTCCATCACACATAGACACATCACACACACACATCACACATCACATAGACAATCATAATAAGTTATCATATAATTTATGACTCAACAAATACCTATATGGATTTTTTTTATATCTCAATCATGGTCCTGGGTTCAAACCGTTCAAACGGTACCGGGTACTATTATCATTATCATATTATCATCAGCCTTTCTTAGTCCATTGCTGGACATAGGCCTCCCCCTTAGGGGGTTTATGCCCGTAATCTCCACACTGGACATGCGGGTTGAACATCGCCGGGTACTATTGGATTTTAATAATTTAAAATTTCTAGTAGTGACTCGGAGCCTGGATTTGTGCCCGATGTATGGCAATAGGCTACCACCACCTATTCCATGGGACTTAAACGAAGCTGGTGAAAGGTGGAAGTGTTCTACCTCTGCCTACCCCCCTTCGGAGATTATAGGCGTGGTGTTAAATTAACATAAAGGAAATAGTCAAGTTTTTTAGTATGGATCATATAACAGGCCTGCCTGCTCAAGCATTTGGTAAACGATTTTTACGAACGCGTTATAAAACATATTTAAGTGTCCCATTTGACATTCAATGTCAAGTACACGAGGCGGCCACCACGAAATTATATTGATTTATAATTTATGTCCTGACAAAAAAGGTTACCGTTACCATGACTTGGGGCAAGAGACCAGCCACATAAATGTATTGTTCAAACATTAAGTTATAAAGTTTCTGGGTATTCAAATGTTATTGTAATACATAGTACGACTTCTCATCGAGAGGCCTTGGGTTCAAATCCCGGGCCGGGTGCTAATGGATTTTCCAACTTAGATTTTCTGGTAGAAATTTGTGGTAGTTGCTTGGAGTCTGGATTTGTGCCTGCTTAATGACAATAGGCTCACCACCTATACCATGGTGAGACGTAAACGTAACTGATGAAACGTGGACTTGCACTACATTCCTCTGTCTACCCTTTCGGGGATTACAGGCGTCATGTTACGTGTTATTGTAATACTATTTGAACTTACAGTATAATAAAGTATTATTATATAAAAGAACAAGCATTTTATGTGTGTCTCGCCGGAGCCTGCTCAGTCAATGTCAAGTTTGAATCCATAATAGATGTAGACAACGTGTACAATTGAATATTTCTACACGCCCACTAAGCCTTAATAAAAGAAGCCTTCTAAAAAACCTATCCGATTAGTTTTTTTATAATTTAAAATAAAAACTGAAGCATCCAGAAAAAGAAAAATGTGCTAGTCCAAAATTGTGATAAAAACATTACTATATTTTATTTTTTGTTACCAGATGTGTGCGAAGATTTGAACCCAGAACCCCAAGAGCGAGAGGCTGAATTCTAAAGCATTAATTTCATGATCAGAACGACTAAACAAAGACACAAAAACGGTACTCGTAGTTCTTATCAAACCGAAAAGAAATTAGGACTAGATATACGAGTATTTTAATCATAAAATGTGAATGAATAATTTGGATTTCACGATGAGTTTTTTGTTGTCACAAATGTCTTGTAACTGTATTCTAAAGAGGCAGGTATCCTTGATTTAGGAATATCGTAGCAATCTTAACTTGATCGCAGTACTACGAAACGTTAAATATCTCATTTCACAAAATCCACAAATCCTTCTGATTGCAATTAGCGAATAGGTAAGCATCAGCCTACGCGAGAGGTCTAAACCGTGGCTTTGAGAGTAGAACATTCCAGAACAAGAACGTTATTATACATGTTTAAATGTTTTAATTAAAATATTCAACGGTAATTCCAATGCCCACACGAGAGAAACAGTTGTGTAATACGACCGAAACATCTGTCATCCAATCATCGTATTCCAGAACACATCAGACGATTATAACCGTGGATTAAATAAAACTTCCATTAATTGTTTCCGATAAAATATTCCGCCCAGCCGTTCAGTATGAATGATTAATGTTATCCTGCCGTCCCGAAATATTCCCGGAAACATCTACAGATACTCATCTGCGACAAATCTGAATCGCAAACGTAATTTTTCAAAAAGATTTATGGTTTCGGTTTTCCGGTTAAGTGATAATTGAATTAAATATATTTATATTAAATAAATATATTTAATTCAATTATCCCTTAGGATAGCTGTTAAACTGAGGTGTATAAGCAGGGGAAAGATGTCAATAAATATCGTTACAGCTGCTGTTACTTCTTTATAATTCATGTATAGAATCGCAAAAATTTTATTCTAAAAATAGAAATTTCGAACTACCCTACAATTGTGCCCTAAATTTTATTTCCATATTGATAAATAATTGATTTATTTGAATAGTTTTGTTGTTATATCATAATTATTATTTGGAAGTGTTTAACAAAATTTCAGTGGTTTTTTTAAATCGTTTCTCGGTCGAGATGAAACAACTTAAGCGAGATCTTGTTTGTTTTGGCGCTGGGCTATTTCGTAGGGATCCTGAATTATTTATGTATTAGAATTTAAATATTCTATCTACCAAAGACCTTGGTCTACCTTAAGACTTGAATCTGAACATCGTATTGCAGTAATTTATTACATGAAAGTTTCAGTAGAACGTCCTAATTAAATGTTAGTACCTAACGAACCTACTTCAAAATACCTCTGTTAATTGCCATTGAAAAATTCGGACGATTAGTTATAGCGAAAATATTTTAAATTCCTATTTTGATTATGACAATGTTGTTTTTTATAATATAGCAAAGGCAATTTACTGCTTTGTTTTAATAAATCTGTGATTATAAACGACACAGCTGATATAAAATTTGTAATTCTATATTTTATCTAAACTGGCTTCACGGGGTTGGTGTTCAATAACATAAATAAATAGCAAATAGTGAGATCTTTTGCGAGGTGTTTTGAGTGAAAAAGTTATTTGCAGTTCGCAAACAATATTAATATCTAGTTAAATAAATATGTTAGATGTATACGTGGCATAATTTTGCAGCTTTCATAATTTGCAGTTTATGTTTTCACACTATCCATTTAGTATGATTATAGGAAAAAAAAATGAACCTCCAAAATATAAAAATAGCTCGTTACCAAATTACACCTACAAAATCGATTAAAGCTACTCGTATGACGTAATTTTAAGACAAATAACGATATAGTTTAATGTGAATATTTTAAAATAACAGATTGTCATCAGCCTCGTCACCAAGAAAGTATCGCAAAAGATAATAAATTACCTTGCTCAGAGTATGGGAAGCCGTGTTAAGTTATGGTATACCGGAAAGTAATAAGATATTGACCTTTGGGCGAGGGTCGCGCTGGTCCCGTTACATAATAATTTAATCTATCCATTTCGTTCTATCCAGTTACAGTTAAACCGAATCCATACGTGGAACGTAGCGAAAACACACGGTAGCAAATTCCAGACATGCCGAGATAAGTGAAAAATGTTTGATTCAGGATAGAAATCCTACTAGTATATTAAATATCACTTTCTGTAAATTAAAGGAAACTGAGAACTTATACTTGCAAAAAGTGCTAAGTTATTATCCTAATGCTTTTCATTCAGTAAAGAGACCGGTATCAAACTGTAGATACAACTGGCAGCATAAATAACTGGCAGATTTTCAACTCTCGAAACTGTCATTTTGAATCTGCAGGTCAATTAAACGACTCATATACCATTGTCGACATATTTAAAATACAAAAAAATAATTAACTCGTGTGTAAAGAAATTAAAAATGTACTTTACGCATTTTAGAAAATTTGAAGGTATAATAAACAAATAAATATTGTGCCAAATCGTGAGAATTGCATGAAAATAATTTGAAATACTTTTTGAAATAACATTTCCGTTTTATTCAAACTTAGTATCTATTTAAGTTTTTTTGGTACTGTCGAATTATGATTACGTATTTTCACAATCATACAAGTCACTTTAGATTATTCAGTCAAAGCACGCTGATTTAACAGGACATTTTTCCTAAGCCAAGGGTGGAGTAATGAAAAAATGGTATCATTCCATTTTTATCTCAAAGAAATGCTACCTAATATTCGGATATTTCGAGGCAACCTTTATTGAATTACATGTCTACGAGGGATCGAAAATTTCCAAATTTGTTTCCTACATATGATAATGACGTATCCATTTTCATCTTTTTTTGTATTATAAACATTTTAAAAATATTATTATATTAAACAATATTTTACGTTTGAAAACCAACTTTATTCATGCAGACTTAGCAACAACAGCACAATTAAATAGCCCTTTTCTACATATTTTGCGTGAATATTTTAATAACTAGTCATTAAATAATATCCGTAAGTAACATTGAATTTTAATTCACGAGTTATTATCCCATATGTCGTATGAGTCATTTTTCTTACGGTATCATTACAAATGATAAGTAACAGACGCCCCAGGATACAATTAGGAAAACTTAAAAACCAGACAAGTTACTATTCAATTCGGTGTTCTCCACTAAGTAGTCTATCATCAACTCGTCTATGAGGCTACGTCTACTCCTCAAAGGGAGACAAGTATCACCCAGCTGCTGAATTTGAATCGCCAACAAGTTCTGTAGTTGACTGGCGACAGTTTTAATTAGGCGCTATGAAAGAAAGGCTTCTCGTTAGCAAATATTAGAGTTGGAACACATTGACGACCGCTGCGCAAACTGGCTTTTTGGAATGTGGTGGAAATAGAAATATTTCTCTGTTACAGAGTAGATGGCGTTAAAAGTAGTCTGATATGTATAAGAATTAACCGTTGGGGTAGACGTGTTCTGGAGTAGAGACGGCTGCCGAGGAAAGTGGCTGGCAGTCGTTGAATATGAACAGCTGAAGATCTAATTGGTGGCACTGTACCACCGCGTACGATTGGAGAGCGTTATTTCCAGCAGTGGACGGGAGTGGGATGATGATATATAAGAAGTATCTTATACATATCAGTATCTTTATTTTTGTAGGTATGCAAGAATACAGATATTTCGCAGTCTGTGTCCTTTGTTTACCCCGCAAGGGGCTTGGCGTGAAGATATGTATGTATAAGAAGGCTGGTTTTTGGATATAAATTCATATATATATACCCGAATTCGATATTTTTTATACAAAAATATTTGTATTACGTACAGGCTCGCGTTCTGTCGTTAGTGTGTTGCCACCTTTATCTTTATTTACACTACAAAGTTGCAAGAAGAGAAGTAAACTTCTGCATTGCGACAGATGTAAACTTATAACTGGAACTGTTAACTGGTTATTGTCAATGAAGTTTTCTTTAGTCGGGAAAGTTAGTTAAGTTAATATATGCAGTGAACATATTGGCAATATGTATGTATATTAAAGTGATATTTGTATCTTAGACTACCTCATTGGTCGAGTACTTGCAAAGCGTAACTGCTTATTGTGAGGTCCTAGGTTCGAATCCCGGGTCGGGTACTACTGGATTTTCTAACTTAGATTTTCTAGAAGAGCGGCTTGGAATCTGTATATGTGCCCGGTGTATGGCAATAGACTCACCACCTACTCGATGGGACGTAAATTTAACTCGTGAAACGTGGGAGTGTACTATACTCCTCTACCTGCTTCTTCGGGGATTACATATACGATAGATAGAGACTAAGAATTTCCATTTACTATGATTCTGGAAGACTTTTTTGCGTCTCCTACATTAATTAAAGACTTCACAAAAGCTAGTCCATTAAAGTAAGTTTTGACCCTACTTTCTTTAAAACGTTTCTTAATTTAATAGAAGTACATACACACTTTTTAACACGAACACAGTGATTTTTACATAAGTACTAGAAAACTAATATATTGTAATTAAATATGTAATCCCCGTAAAGCCTGTAATCCCCGAAGAGGTGGGCAGAGGAGTGTAGTACACCCCCACGATTCACCAGTTACGTTTAAGTCCCACAATGGAATAGAGTGGCGAGCCTATTTCCATCTACCGGGCACACATCCAGACTCCGAGTCACTACTAGAAATTCTAAATTAGAAAAATCCAATTGTACCCGATCCGGGATTTGAAACCAGGACCTCCCGATCGGCAGTCGCGCTTGCAACCACTCGACCAGCGAGGCAGTTAGCATTATCATAACTATAAGAAACTTTAAGAACATTTATATAAAAGGCAAATACCGATAAATATTATAAAAATATTACTACAGCGCCTCAAGTAACAGGCCTTAACTAGCAATTCCCGATAAAAAGTATCGTATTTCATAACAGGAAGTATGAAAATGGTTTGTTCGTGAGCAATGAAACTGAGCAATTTATGTTCGTTCTGTTAAGACGTCATTGTTATTTTAAAATTGCTAATTTATAATGTTTGGTGCTATTGTATACGTTCTCTCGTGGCTAATTGTATGTCAAGGAGTGATTAGACTGTTATTGTATGGTAAAAATTCCCATACCCATCGATTATCCCAGCAACAGAGTAGAAAATTGAAATGAAAACAGAGAAAGAGTCTGCAACGCTCTGTGAAAGACGATAGTATTTCCATTTAGGCTATAGAGTAGCCATCTTTGGCAACCATTTGAAGAACACAATGTTGCCATATACGAAAATAAATATTGACAGGGCCAAAAACGAATTTCCCTTTTGGCGCTCTTCTAAGCTGTATATGTGTTTATTTATGGAAACTGTTATAATTATTAATATTTGCATAAAAGTAATTTTATATTTGCTAATTAACGGAACTAAAATATAATATATTTTTATAATGCTCCTAATTGTTTTCTTTTCACTTTACGCATCATACATGTTTTAATGGATAGTACCTAATGTTAGAAAGACCTGTGTAGGACCGACAACTTTACAAAGCGGATGGCAGTAGCTGGATGAGATCTGCGTCGGATTGTGTGTTGTGGCATGTCTACAAAGAAAAAGATCTTCATCCGGCAATGGAACGGTAAAAATTGACTTGATGATGATAGAAACCTAAAGCAGCAATTTCAAACATGCAGTTATTCACACAACACTCTACTTAAGAAAAAATAATAAGAAATCAATGCAAACTACACACGTTAAACTTAAATAATAGAATAAACACAATGTACTATTCGCACAAAAACAAAAAAGCATTTACAACTGACACACGAGAAGAGGAGGCACGACGTAAAACGATACGAATATCAAGTTACGGGCGATTTGTTTTCTTAATAACACAAAGGGAATAGCGTCCTAAATTGTAACGAAACAAATTCAGCGCCCAACGTTCCGAAGAAACGAAAGAGATTTACAAGATATTAAAACGAATCGACATTGACAGAAGCGTTTGTTTGTGAACCTTCACACTGATAATTATCGACACAACCGCATACAATTGTTTGCTGTACATCGAAAACTTTGTATGGCAGATTTTTCTACAGCGTGATATCACGATGCAATGGATATCATCAGTAACAAACAAGTAAATGTCATTGTCAGCGTTTCGAAGCTGATATTGGTTTGTGCGTAGGCGTTTATTTGTTTTCGTGTTATTAAAAGCTTATGAAAGCATCGCTTAAACGAATAACAAAACAACATTAATATTTTATTTGCTTAATCATATTCTCAGTACAAAACAATCAGATGAGAGATTGCGAAAATACAATCAGAATGTTTTGGGGAAATGTAATATACAAGTATCTATGATATACTAATTACAGCTAGTTTTTTTTAACACTTACTATAGAATCATATTTCAAAATCTGAAAGAGTGAATAAAATACGTTTAAATATGATTGAGACCTCGCTCACCCAGTTATTACTGTAATATACTCGTAATGTAAGAGAGTTAATGATACTCGTATGTCATCTGTATAATTAGAAAATTGAGTAAATTCATGTATTTGTTATTGTGCATCGCATCTTAAACTACGGGATACGTAGAAAAGCATAGGTACTTATCAACTTAGTCAACCCCGGGTGATGGCGCAATACTCTACACTTCCGAAAAAATGTATATAAAATACAATAATATGGTTAGTAATAACCATAAAATTCAAATATTTTGTGTCTTGCAGGTATAATGGCTGCGAATGAGACTACCAGGGTTTCGATTCTCGGGTCGAGAACTATTGAATTTTTCTAACTCAAATTTACTAGTAGAAATTTCTAGTCATGGCTCGGAATTTGGATTTTTGTCTATTGAATGGCAAAAGGCTCACCACCATAATGGGACGTAAACGTAACTGGTGAAAGGTGGATGTGTACTACACTCCTCTGTGAAACTCTTCAGGGATTGCAGGCGTGATGTTACGTTCAAATGTTTTGAATAAATGTGCCACCCGTAAAACGGTCACGAACAACTTTTCTAGGTGACGCGTCGTGAGTCTGTAATCTCAAGCCCCTAACACATAAATAAAAAATACTCCTAAAATGCTAAGTAAGGCAAT
>DWMG01000386.1:0-20246 GCA_018244855.1 Elbella merops
GTGTTAACGTTCGTTTTATGATTTAGCGCCGATCCGGGCACGGCCGTTGTAAATTATACAAGGATTACCGGCTAATTGTTTTACGATATGTTTTCACTCCACTGTTCGCCCGGGATTTATTTTTGAAATCGACGCCCCGTTCAATCACTTTTGTTATTGTTTATTTGGTGATTTTATTAGTGTGACCGTGTGGATTTTAAATCTTTTATACGGTAATTATAATTAATTCAGTAATGCCCTGTTGCGTTTCTATTTCATGGGAATGGTAAAATGTGCACGGAATTAAGAACAAGTACTATTTGCAAATTTGTTATCAAAACTAGAGTATTTGATTATTTTGTGTTTATAAGACTTTTAATGCAGATAAGAATATTGACCGTAAAGATTTGTTTTTTTTTCTAACATTTCTGTGAATTATTTTTTCTGGGATATTATATTTTTTTTATTATATTATAAGCTCTTAAAATTGCTATGTCTGGATCTCCGCACGCTGCTTTAGTCTCATCAAAATCTTTGTCAACGCCTGTCATAGTAAATGTAGCTGTTAAAGCTGCATGTATTATTATTATTACTGCAGATGGTTTGCGATCGGATAATATTTAAAGTGATTTCGCGGATAAAGCCGGCTATAAACGGGGCGATCTCCGAATTTTATTGCGCCTAACAAAACCGCTCGAACATTTTACGAGCGTTTAATCTTTATTCGTTATTCATGAACTAATAACTTGGCGATCAGTTTCGCGAACACAACGGAGTGTGAACTGAGTGTTGTTAGTTATTGGCGTTCACAAATTATCAGCTGATGATGCCTGATTAGCAGTAACAGCCGGAAAATCACAAGCTCAATTATTACCTGTCTTATATATATGAGATGTAAAGAAGTTTGGCGAATTTTATTGTAGATGAACAGTTTCAGCAGTTGTGTTTTATGGTTTGAAGGAAGAAAGAAGCTGTTACGCTGGTAAATTATGGTTGCTATTTTAGTGATGAGAATTACAAGGATTTTGTTATATCCAGCATAATTGTGGTATTTTGGATATTGCTGGATAATAAACAGAAACTAATCCTCTGCTAGGCCGTTTGTTACGAGTACAGTACAAGAAATGTCGTTCAATGATTTTCAAGTTGTAGTTACAGACACGCAAAGGTCTACAACATTTATATAGGTAACTATGTCTACATCAAACTCTAAATGTTACTTAGTTGCCCCATTGCTCACTCCCCGTCCCCGGTGAGGGAAAGCCACGCGCGAAGTGAGTAGCAGATAAAATGTATCGTTCCGTACAGTTTTACGCGCGCGTCAATCGTAAAGAGCGCACCACTTGGGCTCCTCTCCAGCCACCAGGCGAACATGTGTCGTAAAGAGACCTCTTCGGCTAACAATTTCCTGATGGTCTGTAAATAGTAAGTTTATTGTCTTTTTATGAGGTACTCGGACCGTAAAAAGGAAATAAAAGAGCACCGCCGATGGTGATAATAAAAAAAATAATTTTCGACTCATCTTCGTGATTATCCCGCTCCGGTTTACGAGCAGGCCGCGTGCTTGAGCGAGACGGCGATGTTTTACAGCGTGTCGCAGCGGCGATGTGACCCTTTCTCTCGATGGGGGTAAAGGTCGTAAAATGGGAGCATAAGGATAATGTTCTGGGTTTCGTATACTGCGCTTCATTCATGATTTCGTTTTAGTACAGTGCCGGTAGACATGTAAATCCGATTGCCTTCACGGCGTCGATACACGTACGTATCGGGACGTTTTCCCCCCTTTATGCCGTGTACTACATTCGTAATAGAATTATTTTCTTCCCATTCTATTCGCTCTTAAACGAGCCATTCGCCGCCGTTCGTCTTGAAAAAGAGTCCCGTTGCCGGTAACGCAACGAAAACAACGTTACTTGCGGCTAAAGCTTTTTTAAAACAGAATGCGGAAAACAATCGGTTTTGTTTAATTCCCACAGTTCGATTCGAAGGGGATGGACACAGATAAAATATAGGAAATAGTCGGAAATTCAAATTTTGCGAAGACGATAACAGTTCCATTAATTGCGGGAGGGCTGCGCGGGCTCGGCTAAGTTCCGACACTCCATTTGTTCGGCTCGAGCGAACGTCGGCCACGGGACGCATCCTAATTCTTAAAGGGCCATCACCAGACCTTTATGCGTTAATAAAGTTGCTATATAAAAAGAATGGAGGCGTCCGAGGGTAAAGGAAGGGTACGGCTTAAGTGCGCGTTTAAGGCGATGTAGAGGGCGTGCGAATTTGTCAACCGGAGACTGCGGCCATTCAATTGCACGATGATTAAATAAAGACAAGAGATCCTTGTCCTTGTGCCGTGAAAGTGTAAGCTTTGCACGCCTTTGTCTAACCATTCGTAACACACGATGTTCTTACTGTGTTTCCGTTTGAGGGCTTTGAGTGACTTGTTTATGAGCTGCTCGATTTTTATGGCGGAGCTCGCATGATCTCGTTATGAAGTTATGATTCTTTTTATTGATACTGAATCTGTGTTTTAATTTTGTTTTCCGTTATGTTTATTGTTATTAGTTGTTTTATTGGCTGCATTTCATTTTTTTTTTGTAAAAATGTAGGTATGTAAATTTTTTATCTTTTCTAACAGTATCACTTATATTTGGGACAGTTGCGTATTCATTTTTCTCGATCAAAACTTCAGAAGCTTACTGCATAGCAGATATGAATTTATGAGTATATATATTTGTATTACCTATATCTGTGTAAGTCAAACTGCTCATTCATGTTTCCACTCAAGATGTCACCACAGATAACCTAATCGCGATACCATCCTAAACAAAGAGGAGAACCCTAACGCCTGACTGTTTTATGGGTCGTAGGGGCTTTATTTAACGTTCATACTGATTTTATACATCGGCGTCTTGCCGTCTGACGCTTCCTTCATTGCCCATTCGATGTCGAAGGGTTCTCTAAGGGATGAGCTTCCCAAATTATGCCATAGTATGTTCACGACGGTAATTTATGAAAATTTGCTTGCTTTCTATAAATTTTTATGCGCTGTATAGCGTTTATCGCTGAATATTTTCGCAGGTTTTACTCCTTAGATTTCAACCTGACTTTTAATACATATCTCTTTGTTTTGAAGGATAACTCCTTGTTTTAAAGGAAACTTTTATTTTTTTGTCATTAGTCTCTAGGATATTGTTTTATTACTCTAATTGTGTATTTTTATCAAATCTTTAGAATTTTGCAAATTCCTTTATTGTCTTAGGTACGTATGTTTTCGTATCATATTTTAGGGTAGCACTTAGTTGGCTTTCAAAGTTGATTGCACACTAAATGTGCTATCTACTAATTTTACACAAGATCTTAAAGTCTTTACGATCTAGTTCATGGCCCTTTAAAAGTGTCGAAGGGTCCTGAGGGCTGTGGGGTGATTGCGACTGTTGTACCCGTTCCGTTACGAGGCCGCGGTGCCTCGTTCATGTGTGTTGAATGTTTATAGCGTAATTTATGGTAATTGTGAATAGAGTTCATCGTTTCTATTTTTATCTTGTCGTTAATGAGTTTCTTATATTATTCGTCATCTTTTATTCTTTTTGAAATGAAACTGTTTCGTAATATAGTATCGTATAAATTTACTAGGTGTCTTATATCGTTTATAATCATAGTAGGTAATTGATTATAAATTATCTATTTCATTTTGTTTTAATATTTCTTTATTAAAAAATAGCTCAATTGCTTGTTTCAAATTGTTTCCATTTTGAATTGTTTCTAAAGTTAAACCAAAAAACGAATCACTTATATACATAGCCTTTAACAATAATACACATTTTCCCTAGATTTAAACATTTAAAAAGAATTAAATTTTAATACGAAAAATCCATGCGGACGCATCAAACATTACAAACAAGAGCAGTGACGATATAATGACATCTTCCACTCAAAACTTACCCCAAAACCGCAACTGAACGACACTCGCGCGTTGTAATCGTTTCTAAATCGAATAACCTCTCAAACAGAGTTATTGCCCCTGCACTAGTCGGTAACCGAGTTTGAGACCACTCGACGCCACTCAGCGCAAGTGTTACTTTGTTAGCCGATTTTTGTTGCGCCCTCAGCCATTATGTAAAGTCGAACCGAGATGTTTGTGTCTGTGAACTTTGCTAAATCTCCATAAGGATTTAAATATATGACATGTGAATATTTTCGATCGGTATATTATTTAAATTAGCTATAATATACCTCACTATTGCTTAATCGCGTGGGTGTATGAAGATAATGATTAATGCAGGTAGCATTAACGTTAGGTATGTATGGCTTCTGATATTTGGCACTCTTTGCTCTCTGTCTGACCCGTAAAATACCCGGCGTGATCATGTAATGATAACAACTGTTTTACATTTCTATGTACATACTGATTTCCTGATCTTAGAAAAACTAAAATGACAATAATTCTCTTATAGTATTTTCTTCTTTAAAAATTGTATAAAGTCTTGGTTGTCAATCGTCACTTAGTTCTAGTACATCATAGCCAACATAAGCTGCCAACATCGCTTGACCGTTCGCGACACTACTCCAGAAGCTTCCAAACACCAATAGGAATAGAAGTCCATTAAATTTTTTGTCCTGTTGGATTTTATCTGTCTTGTGTAGGTCTTATTGGATTTTACCGAGTGTTGTTGAGACAGCACAAAGGTATTTCTCGGAAACACTCCAGTCCAATATTAAGCCACCTTTAATGTGTAATCCAATTTGAAATGAGAACTTTTATTCAAATCCGGTGAATATCGAGTTATAGCCCCTGCGTCTGTCGATAATCGAATCTGCGACTACTCGGCGTCTCTTCACGAGTGTTACATTGTTAGCAGATTTCGTTTGCTTGAAGGGTTCGGTTCTAAACAGAGTCCAGATTTTATGTGGTCGAATTAGACTAGGAATTTATGTATCTTCAAATTTTCTTGAATTTATGACTGTTTGTGTGATAACTTTTTTAATGATGTTACCTCTGGCTGCTTCAATAAGTTTTTTTAAATAACGTCGCTAGTCTTACATGATTCTAATTGTTATATAGTTAGTATAATCTAAGGAATTTATGAAGATACCTTTTTGCCGATTAAGTAAATGTAAATCAAATAGCCATTAATAGAATATTTACACTTTTTAAAATTGCTTTCGTTATATTCTAACGTAATTTAAACGACTTGGCTTTTTATTCATCTTACCTGTGGGTTTTAGTGGCCAATGAACTTTAAAAAGCCTGTATTTTTGTGAGATACTTCTGGTAAGTACCCAAAAGAGCGCATAAAATATATATAACAAACTGCTACCGGAGAGGATCGTTTCATTCGTTGCTCGACTTTACTGTTAACATCATTAAAATAGACAATACTATAGAAATTTAAATCGCATATGAGCCGAAATACTTATTGGCACGATAAAACAGCTGGTGGCTCAAATTTTAAAGATCAATGGTACTTCGAAATTTAAAAAAGAACGTTTTCGAACGTCACCGAGTGACGTCATTACCGTATGAATGTTGCAACACTCCCACACTCGTCACTCGAACGAAACTCGCCCGAAACGAAAACAAGTCGGCGCCGGCCCCAGGTCGTTGGCTCCGTTGTAATAATCTCAAAATGTAAATCAAACCGACCACTTCATTATATGTAAAATTATTATTATCGACATATCATACATTTCTTTGCGGTCATTAGTCGTCATGGTGTAGACAGACACCGCAAACGCGTGATATGCCAAATTAGTCCTTACAACCTGCATCATATGTATGAACAATTATGCCAAACTCTTGACAATGTTGATTAAGCCTTTAAGGTCCAGAAATTATATCAAACTATAAAACAAATAAACATACCAAGAACACATTGACATCTGAACCCATGAACATAAAATGTTAACTTCATCGAAAAACAAATCTTCGGACTGTTCTATAACTTTTTATTTGACTATTTTTGACGTGCAAAGTTCCATGTGCCATTGCTACTTTATCAGGTGCGATGTTCTGGCGTGTCATATCGATAAAATAAAATACTATTGTTCTACTAAATCATGCAGCATGCGCGAACTCGGCTTGTAAAAAGTTAACCTCATCAATATTCACGGCGGAGGCCTACACACGTAAAAGTGGTTAAAAACACACACTTCATTGTACGTACACGCCATAGACAATGTGTGGGAGCATAGTGTCTTCGTCTTGCTTCGTTCATTGTTTTTATATTTAGAGTAGTGGTTTATGCCACTTCTCTCTATTTCGGCTTATTATTTTTCGATATATTTGACGAGTTCTTTTGAATTAAATTTTCTGTCATCAAGCATTGTAATATTTATGATAAATTTATTTGTTTCACTCTTTCCGGTATTTATGTCGTTGTCTGTGTCTATATACCTCATAACGCAAGATTTTCTTTTAGTCGTATGAATTTTCTTGCAGCTGCACAATAATTATGCTTATTCCAATGTGAATGGTCTGATTAGAAAGGAGCAGATCTACTTATATTTTGTTGTTTGTATGTATGTAGATAGATTAGTTGAATAGCTTATTGTGCCCTATTAGACGGTTTTAAATCATGTTTACTGATTATTATGAGAACAGGTATATCTGTCACATTAAGGGTCACTGCTGTGTGTAGATAAAAATTTGATATTACATTGTTACCACATAGCTTATTGTCTGTCATTGATTTACATTGTTTCATTTTGTTTTCTATCTTGTCTACTTACTTCGAACTAAAGTACATACTTACACGATGAATCCAAGCGGATCACAGGAAAACCTTAATAGATCATGTGTTTAACACATCGAGCGTGCAAAGCATTACATTTTTCAATTCAAAGCCGGTTGGAAGCCGTAGGTGAAAAGCCGACGAAACACAACACGTGGGCAAAACAAGTAAAAATCCCTCTGAGCGTCGCGTGACGGTCGCACGTACGGGCCAATAACATGCAACGTTTGCTGTGATACCCACTGACGGGCAGACGAGCTGGGCTAGTTCACCACGACCTCCATTACTTCCCGAATTCCACTTTTAAAGTATGGACGTACACTTTACATCTCATCTTACAGCGATTCTAGATATGCTATTGTTAAAAACCCATACAAATAATCTTATTTGTAACTTTGCTGATTGGTAATAAAAAATTTAATTGCGCCTCAACGCGATCATTTTTACACGCTTTATTTTTAATTTTGAAACGTACATGTTCAGGGTGTATGGCTGTCTCGTGTTATTTTCGCAAATTAAAATCTAGTTAATTATCCGATATTCGCAATCCATTATCCTGGCAGTGAGCAGACACGTATTCGTGACAGTTCAACAAAAGCGAACGATGCTCATACAGACGAAACTAACACCTTGTTAAATCGATTCCGACTCGATTCGTTTCCTATTCGTATTCCGATGACGGAACACAATTCAATTTGAATATTGTGACGTGAACGGAGAATACTAATGTGGGGGACAGTTTAGCAAAATTGTATCTTACAGCTCAAGTTTTATGTTTTATTTATGATATGGTTGGCGGATTTAATTTGTGCCGTCGAGAGTTACGGGCCGTTCGTGAAATTTGCGAATTACACCGCGTTGAGGCACGAAAGCAATTATTGTGCAGTACCATCGCGAACATTGATCACAGGGAAGAATCCATGGCGCGTATCCATTCACCTGGGGATGGGGATGCGAACGGTTCTGCTAGTGAACATTCATAAATACAAGTTGCACTTCATCCGAAAAATACACCAACCGTTTTTGTAATACACTTGTTGAGTCTACACATAAAATAATAGGTGCGTTGAGAGGTAAAAAAAGTCAGATTTGCTCGAAGGTATTACATAAATTTTATCGTAACATGTCATCTTGTTAATTCTGAGAAAGGCTGTTCTTAAGAGAAGATGTTATGCTTGTGACGTAAATATTTTTTTTTAAACAAATTATTATATTCCATTAACACAGCATCTACATATATATAGCTCATTAGTTTTGTTTCATTTGAAATTTAGTCTAAACAACGTGTCCTGTTATTGCAATAACTCACTGTCATATATACAACTCTAATTTTTGAAACTATTATTACAGGTGATATTTTAAAAACAATTGATATTTTAAATTACATGTCGCTGCTCGTTTATGAAAAAAATCATTAATATCCCAAATTTAAAACCGACTTGCTTCATCTTTTGAACTTTGGAAGTGTGACATCTGTGACGGACCAGACCGTTTCCCAACGGCTGAACAAAGCGGTGACAATCCGTCGGTGTTACCAGCTTTTGTTCCATGGCCCTTGAACGAGGTATCCATTCCAACTTTCACATGCGTCACACAAAATTAATTAACAGTCAAGCAGCCAACGTGGGACATGGGTTTTGGCATCCTCTCAGCACAGAAAAACTTTCAAGTATTGGAAATAGAATCCGATGACTAATGATCCGATATTCCTAATGAATGTCGTGTGAAAACGTCACGTGTGTTTTAATTAATATTCTTTTGGAACCGGCTTTTCGACTCGCTTATTTACTTACGACAAGTTGATTTGTGTTAGTACCCACATACACACATACTTCTATTCAGCTATCGTTTCTAAAACAACTACGACGTGTGCATTAGACGATGTTTGTTTCCATAATTAATGACGGTCGGGTTAATGAATTAGATTTACTCGTTTATTTCACGTAGTCTTGTATAAAAAAGTTTTCGCTACCGGAACAAATGTGGCAACACCGTGAGAAATACTAACAAGCTTTATTTGTTTGAATTTTTGTTACAGCAGCATTCGAATGTGCCGGATGCGACGATAAACCACTCGACAAGATTAGACTTTTCTAAATAAACACGGCGAGTGTTATTTGCCGAGGGTGGGTGCACAAGAGGTCTCCTGTTCTTGCCTCAATGCTGTTTGTTTGTAACCACTCAAAAGTCAATGGGTTCGACAAACGAGCTTCAGTAATCTGTAATGACAATACTAGACTCATAATGTACGTGACGATGATTTACAAGACTTTGACATCACTATTCGTCACGAGTAGCCTCGAAGTGATTCGCAAATACATAAATTGTAGAGTGTATTAAAATATTTTGATATGTTCTCGAAAGAAAATTATCTTCCCAATGTAAAATATATAGTTGAGCGAATTTCGCAGGAGGTATGAAAAATGCTCATGCTATATCAAATGTATTACGGACATGTGGTTGTAATCAAACAATATTGTATCGAACGTGAAAAGAAAATGTATTAGAGGCGAGCATGAGTTATATGTATTTATAATACGTCAGATTTTAGAGAACACTACTTGAAATGTACACATACATGGCGCCAAATTTTTTATCTGTCACCGATATTGTGTTATAAAATTCAAGATGGCCGAATGACTTGTACCGTATCTTGCAGATTATGCCGTTGGTTTTGAATGTTTTTTATGCAAGTATCGTTCTTATCGGTTGTAACATAAAGAGTTTTGTGGTGTGTATATAAATATATTTTTTTTAGTGTACTCCTCTGGTCCTGACGCTCGCGTATCTCAGTGGATTTCATCTCGCCTTCACAAACACTGACCGTAGATTAGATAAAGCCGGATGTTGCTTCTGAGCTCCGAGACGTTAGGCTATAGAAAACATTTACTTACGCGCGATAACCGACGGTTCTTTCCATTAGAAAAAATGTTACGTCAAATCTTTAAGGGAGCTGGAGTGTTTGCGGACGCGAATATACTGAGACCGGAAAATAACTGGGTTTGAGAAAAAATTGCTATTTACAGGCTTACTTTTTACTTGTAACATAATATTGTTACAAGTAAAAAGTATTGGACAGGGCGCGATGGCGCTCATTGGGGGAGGCCTATGTCCAGCAGTGGACTGAGACAGGCTGATGATGATGATGATGATGATGAAGACAATTGGATTCAATAATACTCATCTTTCTAACATAAAAAGTTTTCATTTTCTTCATCTGAAATGGCTGTAAGAGGATTTATCTAGCAACACGACTTCGTATTTACACTGCCAACTATCCGAGACTAGATTTACAGCTGGCATCATGCGCTTCGCAAACAAACTTGAGTTTGATTCAGATTTGGTGCATACAATGTTGGTGGGGAATATTTTACGTGGCAAACATCTGCAAGCTCAGCTAGAACAGAATATCAGTCAGATTTCTCTATACGTAGTTGGTTTCCTTACAAACAGCACGTATTAATAGTAAACATAAACATCTGCATACAGCGCCGGTGCACTGACTGCACTAACATTCCCTTACCTGATTTAAATTTCGAACATAGAATTAAATCTAGAATGTAGAATACAATCATTTAAAATTAAATAAACGTTGAAAATTCGTTATTTTGTCGAAATATTAGAATCTTAATTCGACATTATTTATTTCGTGCTATATAAATATGTATATGGCATTTAGAAGTACTATACTATGAATGGAGAGTTATCTATGTAATGCGTTGATTATTAGAAAAAATTCAGTAGGGGAAGAAGTTAGGCGACTATAAACTCGTATCTATATAAAATGTCAATATCGAGAACAATATTTATAGGGGGCGCTATATGCTATACATTTCTCATACAATACAAGAGTATACAATAGAAACAAAGGTCCTTATATATTTTACATTTAATAATAAATGTACATCATCATCATCATCAGCCTATCTTAGTCCACTGCTGGATATAGGCCTCCTCCAAAATGGGGGTTTATGCTCGTAATCTCCACGCTGGACATGCGGGTTGGAGATTAACAATTGGGTTTTTTAACAATTTATCAAATACATATGTATATTGACCGTATAATTATGAATTTTTGTACAATACAGCTTGTAATATTGTTTGGAATGTATTTTGCATTTGCGATGACTCTACATAGATTAACGGTCTCGACTCTACAGTCACCGCACGAACCTTCCAGTTTACAGAGTGAATTATTGCTGGCGCTTTGAGCTATACAAACAAGCAGATGCTTGATTTGGGACATAAAATATTATATAATCGAATCTCCATCTGAATAGAGCAAGGTTTCCAGGCAAACTTCGTTTTGGACGAACATTATTATTATAGTTCGAAGTTACAAGTTTAACTTAAAGCTAATTTTAAACCTATATTAAATAATTTTAACTCTATAACTTGGGAAATTTGTAGATGGTAATTTTTCTTGCTTTTTGTGGTATTATAATTATTTATACTTTAGGTTTTCAGTTACAAAATTGTATCAGATAACTTTACGAAAATTATAAAAAGCTCTTAACCAGATTGTACTTAATGATACAATTTCAAGAGCATTGAGAAGACAAAAGCTCCCCTGTACTGAGTTCTCCCGCCGACGAAATTCCGGAGATCTAAAGGTGATATTTCTATAAAAGCGTTTCGCGTGACTCGCGGCTGCAGTTCTTTTAAAACAAAAATAATAAATAAAGGAATAAACGCGTATAAAAGTCTAGATTTCAGTCATAAAGCCTGAATAACTAGTATAAAGCGAACCATAGAAGCGACTTCCGGGTAAAGGCACGTACACACGCTCCGTAACCGTAAAACGCTAACACGAGACGTGCGACCATACTGGCGCAACCGTGCTGTATATTATTTTTTCAACTTCTAAAAAGGAGAAAAGCGTGGAATACTTTTCGTATTAGCACACAATGTTCAAAACCAAAAGGCACTGTTTAAGGCGATAACATTAAGAAACCGCAGGAAGAACTTATTTTATGCATATATACCTACATGTCTTATAATATATAACTTCCATATATATTTACTAGTTCAGTATCATCGTCATTATTAACGCTCTTATCGTTTCTCCAATGGTTACGAGTCTTCCTTCAGAATAGTAAGGGTTACGGGCCCGGTTTCCCACAATCACATTTATTTTCAGTAAACGTAATATCACTAATGCCAATTGTTTACATAATTACCATGAAAATATAGTTTTTCGCTTTCTTAACATCTTGACATGAATACATTGACGCTTTGACATTGACACTTTGACATTGACACATAACACATTGACGGAAGTTGTCAACGAAATTTGAACAATCGATACAATGTACGAGAAAAATCTACTATCACGTTGTGAGTCACGTTTAATGTACTACAAAAACCTACAAAATACTTGCACCCAATCATAATCTTGTACCTTTAAAAAACAGAACCAAAAGACTACCACAGACCACCCTTATATAAGATTCAGTTCACAATATTAAACACGCTTGCTTAAAAGAAAAACGGCCAACAGTTCCACAGCTACCGCGGCCATAAAGGAATAAAAACACGTTTCCCGCCACGGTAATAGCAAAACGATAAAACCGGAAATAGTGAATTGGATTTTTATTTTAACGGTATCCGTATGTGTGGACGGAGCTTAATAATCGAAGTGGCGACGAATTGTGGTCGGTTGTGAGCTGAATAACCGATTTCAATTATATATCTTATACATCATAATATCGATGGTTGAAATCGATTTAATGATTAAGAAACGCTTAGAAAACGAGTGCTAAAATAAACTTTGAGGACCGATATATTGTCGTATATGTAAATGAAGTGATTTGGAAACTCGTTTATAAATGAAATTAATCTCGAAACTCGTATTAAAATTTATTCCAAGTAATTAAAGTATATGGAGGTTATTTAGATTTACAGTTTAATCACAGATTAAATAAACTAATTATGCATAACAAGCGAAAAATAAAACAGAAAATATACGGCATAGATTAAATTATATACTGAAACGTTATATTGAAAGAAACGCGTAGTTACTCGTTCCCTTTAGAACGGAAACGAGTTTTACCCTTATGAAAAATGTTTATTCAGGATTTCATAATATTCTATGTGGTATGTATATATATGATGTACTCTAGGAACTTGGAACCCACCGGTGGCTTTCTATCCTCATTATATTTAAGTAAATGTTATTTTGGGCGTATGTTTATTTATGTATACCTACATATGGTGGCTAGCGTATTTTTGGTTTGATAGTATAAATCTCTACGGAGAACGTGATTAAAACCCTTTGGTTCATCTAATTAAATGTCCTGTGTTGAAAATGAAGCGAGAGCAGGTTAAAATGGACGCGTCTTTATATCTAGAAAAATAATCTAGCAGTGGTTGGATGCGAAGAGCTGAAGATCGAGCTCAGTGGCGTGCTATTGAAGAGGCCTATGTCCAGCAGTGGACGGGAGTAGGCTGATAATGATGATGATGATGATGAATTACTGTTTTCAACTTAAGTTAACATTTGGTAATAAAATTAAATGTGCCTATAACATTTTGAATTCGAATTTGCAAGTACAAATCGTATTTTCCTGTAGCATATGACAACACCAAGTAACAATGGGAGAGAAAAAGATTTACGGAAGATCTTTTAATGCTTATTTTTTAAGCTATTTACATGATTTACGCAGAGTTGGCGCAGCCTTCATCTTCCTGTTGGAGACGATGTGGGTTGTCGCCCTATTTGTTGACCTTTTATGTCGGCGAGGGGAGTACACGATGTCCCTCCGATGCTGGGACTTCACGAGATGGTCGTGCGGCCGAGCGCGGGCGCCGTTCTACGCGTGTGTTGCCACTGCATTACTGTTCGCGAATCTGACATTACTCGCTACTATTGCAGGTGAGTTATGATTTCAAATATTAAGGATGACAACATGGCTTTTTAAAACGAGTGTTTCATTATGAAATAGCTTAATGTAATGCAATAGTTTAAATAATATACAGTTACTGTTCTGAAAAACATTCCAATTGCATTTCTATAAACATTGTATCGGCATGTTATCTTTTAAAATATTCTATAAATAAAACAATAGAAAGTCATTAAATAATAGTACTGTGAAACCTTACTTAATAAAAAGTCGTATTACAAAACTATTAAAACGCATTCTGTCCCGGGTGCCTAATAAATAAACTATAGTAGTGACTTGTCCACAAGTAGACAACTTGCTTGTAACTTTTGGTATAAAAGGCGTCATATAAAATATTATCTTCCCATGTCGCCCCACTACATAGTCTTACACTTAGAAGCTAGAACTTTTTAGGGGAAACAACTTTGTGACTTGGAAAGATTGAAATCGAAGCATTGCCAAGACGTTTTTGTTTCTGTTTTTTCGATTGAAAAAAGTCGTCTTCGTATTATCCAACTTTGTAATGTATAGGAATGCTTACCTCGTATAAAATAAAAATGAATGTTTATTTTTCCCATGATATTTTAAAGAATATAAAACTATTCGTTGTAGCTGTACCCAATATATATTATGTATGCATCGATTTTTGATTGATAATTTCATTAAATATCTATATTTAAATCAAAATTTGACTCATTATTTTATATTAGGTTCTACTACAATATTCTCTTTACAATTTCAGACATATACTTAGGTAGTGTTTTTATGTATTTTATATAAATATTATATCCATAATTATCAGTACATTTAATCAAAACGATACGGTTTATCGGTCACATTTAATTAATGCATCTTTCATGTAAATATACTTAACGAAGTCAATATGAAATTCACATAACGCATTACTCTTACGTGCACAATACAAGAATCTATTAACAATGGACGCAGTCATCTCATGATTACGTCGCTTTTAACGAGTCTGCACTTCGCTCAATTACATCGGAATTGTACGTAGCATTGATTAATAATAATCTCTCTTCTCATAGTAGACACTGTGTATGTCGCAAATTATAATTAATTTTTATAATTAAAATAATATTATCATTGTATTATATCCAGTCGTATTGATGTTAGGTGAAAATAAGTTTATTGACTGGCAATACAAATATTAATCTCATCTTATAATTGATTTTTTTATACATGACGTATTAAGTGATTACATTATTAGGCTTTTCCCAAATAACCTTATCGTGCACGGAGGTTGGCTCGTACTAAGTAACGAAATCTTTAAGATACTACAAATACAAGATATGTTTTAGATGTCTACTTCCCGTGGGTAGGTTTTCTATTTCAAATGCAGTAATATAGCATTTCCTATTCGGTGACATAAATAAATTGATTATCACAGTTAAGTAGATGACTTGTTCCTGTATTAACATTTTATTTACAACCAACTATTGTTACAGGTGGATTCCTGTTAGTACTAGCCGCCCTGCGAGCAGCAGTCCCGTTTTCTCCGTACGCTACCCATGGACCGCACTCGCCCCGGGCGGGCAGCTCGTTGCTCAGTCAGCACGATACACCTCTACCTGATGTCTTCTATAATGCTGCGCACTCTGGCGATGATAAGTGAGGGAAATTTATGGAATAAATCTTCATCATCATCATCAGCCCGTCTTTATCCACTGCTGGACATAGGCCTCGCCAATAGCACGCCACTGAGCTCGAAACAAGTAATTTATTAAAAATTTGTAAAACGAACTTGACTGCCTCGTTGGTTGCAAACGCGACTACCGATCGGAAGGTTTTGTGTTCGATCCCGAGGTCGGATTTTTTCTTTAATAGCTTATGTTGTCGATTAGTCAAAAACCTTACGACAAAACCTTCGTACGCTTTCCTTGAAACGTGAATGAGAATACTGTTCACGTTCAAGATTAGCTTGATGGATGATAGATTCGATCCGACCGGAGCATTATCAATAATCTATTCTATAAATATTAGTTTTCCTTAATTATTGCCCTATTTTAGGTATTGATAAGAATTTTCTAAATTGGTTTTATATAATGCTAACGTTTTATTGCGGGTGTAAAATATTTCCGAACTCGTATAATGCATCGCCTCTACATGTGCTTTATAATTGTTTTATTCAATAGTTGAGAATATTTGGCTGAAGCTGGATCTAACTGGTAAGTCAAGCTGATTATATCATCCGTTGATTTATTTTTTAACCAATAAATAATGAAGTAAAATGTTTATATCAATCATATATAATATATATAATCATATATAATCATACATCATCATCAATCATATATAATCATACATTATATCAATCACCTTGTAAATCTGCAAGGAAATAGCGTGTTATTTTATTCATTTTAAATATTGCAAATACCTATGCCGTTACCACATACATTCTTTGGTTTCAGTTTCAACCAGTTTCAGCCAAGAAATCTTGATTTCGGCCTTAGTTTCGGTTTCGGCAAAAAATTGGCCGAATCATTCGTCCGCGCCGAAACTCGAGTGTTTGTAAATTATTATCTTGCGTCGTTCGTTCGGCGAACTTCGCAGCATAGGCATCGGCAAAAAAGCTTGAATCTCTTTTTAATTTGCAATAAACTTTAATATAAATACAAAAGAAATGTACCGAATTTTATAAAACCGGGACAAATGGCATACATATATCCATGTTTATGTTAACGCTTAGAATTTCTCCGCAATATCGACCACTGTTCATGACATAACAAAAATTAAAAATATTTGTTACCTCCTTTAATCATTATCTTTTTATTTCATTTAAGTAGATATATTTATTAACTGTCGATATAAATAGAATATACAAAAAAATGTGTAAAAAATTTGGTGATCGTAAAGCACACTCTATGTTTCGCATTATGAGTCGTGCAAAATTTAAAATACGAGTAGGTATACTTTCAGTGTGCAATACGGTTTCAGTGTGCAATATACGATTTCAGCGTGCAATAGAAATCTTAAATACTTATGTTAAATTAAGTTCCGGTTTTGGTTTCGACTGAAAAACCTGTTTCGGTCGGACGCTACTTTTTAGGATAAAATCTCATATACTCTTCAAGAAACAACAATAACAATTTATAATTCTTATATCGTAGTTGGCGTGGTTAACTGCCCTCTAAAGCTCTCTTGATCGCGATAAATACCTGTCTGTATTTAATAATGGGGTAAAAAGAATTACATACTTATTCATAACGAATGATCGTCAAATAATATTGTTGGACATTAGTCGGGTAGGAACGGTTGTGATATAAACTAAGAGAGGAAGGAACTGAAGGAAAGATACTCGACACTTTTTTCAATAAAGTATAGTAAAGTTTCTTTAATATCAGACTAACCGATCTGATCACTTATATTTAGATACATATTATTTACCTATATACTTATATTTATCACCAAGTAAACGACCAAATTGACCGTATAAAACCAGCCTTTCTTTAATTAATATTCATATTCAAAAACTTCGGACATTGGACATACTACATCGTTTATTTGTATCGAAGCTGTGTTTCGGAGAACCTCTAACCATAAAACGGGCGCGTCTTGTACTTTGCAAATAAAATAAGAATATGACATTGTATACATTGTTATGTCGAATGTTGACATGTTTTTGAATGTGTAGAGAAGGGTGAATTAAAATTTTCGTCATTGTTTCCAGATGTGAAGAGATGACAGTGCTCGACGTGAAGCCCGGGAATCACAATAGGTCTCGCTCGGCGACACCGAAACCGCCTTTACTTGAGCTATGATAATGCAACCTTTGTATATCTTCCAAACAAAAATATCAGTTTTAAAAAAAATTTTGGAACCTCAATGCCATAACAACCCGTTATACAGGTAAACGGTAGGAAAGGAAGGTTATAATGTCTAGTTGTATTTATTTACTTGTGACGTTTTTATTTTATATAATGTGAATGTATAACAACTCTACATGTATCTGTGATAGTTTAGATTAACTACAAGTGCTTAAACAACGTATTGTATTTACGTTATCATTTAAATATTTGTAACATTAAATCTAATTAAACGTATAATAAGTCTTTAATTGCAATTGCATTTCGAGGTCCTTTAAACTTGTTTTTGACTGAGAACTGCGTAATATGAGTACGCCGCCTTCATTATCTGCAACGGACAAAGAGTGTAAAATTCATTAATAGTTTTAAAATAGCATATAGCTGAAGTGGATACCGCTTTATTTGCCAAAAAACTTTTGGGTTAAATGAACTAAATTGATTAAAAGCGAGATACTTTGCCATCAGATTTAATTATTATTATTAGTAATTTTTTTGGGAGTGTTCTGCATTCCTCTGTCTACCTCTTCGGGGATTACAGGGGTGTAGTTACGTTTTTTTTCAGGTTTTAATTTTTTTATGACCGTGTCAAAGTCCTGAGTTTAGCATACAAATGCAGACTTTCGGTCCTGATATTTTACGAAAAAAATACATCTATCTTTTTCACTTTGGCATACTTGCGAATGGGAATGCAACTCAAAAAACTATATTTACCGCCAAAAAGCAGACGTTGTTCATATTAGCAAATCCTGCAGCGGTCAGGTGCAGTGGTATCTGTGCGCGCATCATCATTATCAACAGTAGCTGTCGGAGACGGGGCGACATGCGCTCCCATTTACTCTTCATCACGGCATCAGCTACTTTGCCTGCCTGTGGCATAAAATTAAACAGAAGTCATCATAGATACATCATTATTATCGGGTTTTCCAAATTTGAAATTGCCTGTAGTAGCTCGGAATCTGGATTTGTGTCCGGTGTATGGCAGGACGCTCAATCCCTATTCTCTTGGTCGAATAGAATAATTGGTAAAACGCGGGAGTATTCTACTACTCTGTCTATCCATTCGGAAAAATAGAAGCTGTACCTATATATTATTACCTTACTCAAGAGAGTACATACACGACATAAGACGCTATAAGCTTACCTATTATATGAAAGAGCACTTTATATTCACTACGTTATACGGGAAAACAAATAGGATGTTGAAAGCATACTAAGTCCTAATGCTAAGTCCTTTACATAAAATGTTCGACTTTTTAAATCTGCTGACATGAACAAATACAGAATGTTACAATTCGTTAATTACCTATGTCTAATGGCAGAATTTGAAACATATGAACTCTTTGTAAATTCCGGGCATAAACCCCCTTTTGAGGAGGCCTATGTCCAGCAGTGGACTGAGATAGGCTGATGATGATGATGTTCCAAAAGTTTTTGCTGCGTACATCCAATAGCTATGTCTACTATGTACATTTTACTGCATGCTATATATGTACGCGCTCAACGAGATCCTAAGATAATGTAAAAGGTATCAAACAACATATTGTTTTTAACGAACACGAAAGGATAGTTTCGCTACTGAAATAAGTACAACTTACTTGGTATGTGAGTTCGTTGCCAGAAAAACACTGCATGGCCAACTGAATCACCATCGCGACAAAGAAGGCTAGTGATGTGACGATGCGGATCGATCTGAAGCTAGACGCGTCTTGCTGTTGATGTAATTAACATTCATTAACTTAAATATTAGCTTAAAACTTAAATATTAACTCGTAGCTTCTTTTAATTACGATGAGGATTCAGTAACTATACATTAAATTCTTGACAATGACGTATTCGTGACTATGGCTTTGACGGGTTAAATCCATAGTAGCTATGACATTTTGATAATGAGAAGGATTTCATTCTGAGAAGAGACCCGTGTCCAACAATAGAACGTTGAAAGGGTTGATGACGTCACAGAAACATGTTTTAATAACTATTGTTAGTAAGAAAGTACAATTTAATGGCTTTGAGAATCCATACAACTCTATATAGGTACATATATTAATTAAGCTTTGTAAGTGTATCATTGCACCCATGTGAGTTGTTACAGTAATTGTTATATTGTATGTATGTATCTCCACATGTATAATACCATGTATCTATATATATTTGATTAAATTATGTACCGGCTTAACTTATAGCTCTTATGTCCAAGACTGGTCTCCAGCGCGATCTTGCTGTAAGTAATCAGCGGGAATTCATGAAGGACTTGGATACGTGGGAAATTTGCTGGATTATTCTTAAAAAATAGGGTAGGGGAGGACAAACCGGTACATAATATATACTTTAACATATATACTTTTACAAGATTTATCGCAACTTATTATCGTCACCAGCGATAAAATATTTAAATAATATATAGCTTTACAGGCGATTATGATCAAAAACAATAAAGTTATCCAAGTTACGCCAAGTTATCTGTAATAATTATACTAGCGTTAATTAAGTCGATTTCCCTCGAAATCTTAACGACCTTACCGAAACTTGTACCATTACAACGCAAATTGCCGCCATGCTAGAGAGGAGTTGAGTCATGAACCCATAGGAATATGTCTTCGCGAATTTCTCTACGCAACTGAAACAGAATATTTTAGACTTGTTTATCTATGTATCAAAGTTATCCATCAGGTATTTGGTTAGAGCAAAAAAAAAATTATGAATAAGTGTACGAATACTCGTATAGTCGTAATTTTTAACTGATTCACCAGTTTCCTTTTAATGAGACAAACGTTTCGAGGTAAACTTTAGTCCAAAATATTACAAAAAAAAACAATACAAAAAAGATAAGT